>JAOYMO020422684.1:0-24643 GCA_025802455.2 Iodosphaeria phyllophila | reverse complement strand
GGAGTGCTCTTCTGGAAGTGGGGGGAGCGGGGGCGGGAATAGGGATGGCGGTGGCGGTGGCGGTGGCGGTGGCGGTGGCGGTGGCGGTGGCGGCAGCAACAATACCAGCGTTGCGGGCAAGTCGGGGAATGGCGGCAGCAGGTTGCCCCGGAATTCCATCGTGAGCACCGCTCGGCCGAGTCTGAGCGCGACGAGCTCTGTCTCTTCGCTGGCTTCGGCTGCGAGCGCGGGGGCTGGTGCGGGCAGGAAGGAGAGGGAGAGGGGCCATCAGAGTCGGTATTCTATCGCTGCTCCGGGCTCCGCGGGGCTGGGCCTCGGTGCGGGTCTGTCTGGTTCTGGCCAGGGTCAGGGACACAGGAGAGGGGTGTCGAGGGATACGAATGTTCGCGAGGGAAGGCCTAGGAGAACGAGGACTACGAGC
The DNA here is from genome assembly GCA_025802455.2 of Iodosphaeria phyllophila. Lineage (NCBI taxonomy): Eukaryota > Fungi > Ascomycota > Sordariomycetes > Amphisphaeriales > Iodosphaeriaceae > Iodosphaeria > Iodosphaeria phyllophila. The sequence goes on along the minus strand of JAOYMO020422684.1, from coordinate 24,222 downwards.
GGCAGTGAGGCGCCGGTGAGACGGGCTGTCGGGGGCAAGGAGTGTTGATTGTTGAGGATATTTTATGATGGGACAAATGCTGTGGCGTGAGGTTGTGGTTCGCGTGAGAACGGGGGGAGGGGGGGGGGGGGGGTTACAACTGTGCTTTGACAGGCTGCTGCTAGCATGGGAGCGGGGTGTTTTGTTTTTGCTGGCTGTTTGGCTGGCTATGTACGGCCTTGTGTGCATGGGCGATGGGTCGGAGGCCAGGGGATTGGGCGTTCAGGGGGGATGGCAAGGGAATGGGGGATTACTTTGCTTGAGATTTATGTTGCTGGGGACGGACGTAGGAATGGTCGGACCGGAGTTAGCTCGGTCATGGTCTACATATGGTGTTTGCTCAATCATATTTGCATTTTTTGGATGTCGTTGAGATTCTTAAAAAAAAAATTCTCGTGTTTGTGATGCGCTGGGGAAATCTAGATCTGATAATTGCGTTGCCCTATTGTTTGTTTCCCCTGACTAGGAAGGATCAGAAGGGGGGACGTTGGACGGGTGAATCGAGCGGCACAGTGTTACACTGTGGGGGTTCCAAGACGCCCGCACTGTGCAGCACTCGGCACGTCCGTCATCACGAACTGCTTTTTGTGAGAATCTCTGCCCCCAGATTTCCGCCATCAGCCGATAATTGCCGCAATGCTGTCATAGAGTCTACGACATGCTCTCTTGTGCCTAAGGAACTTCTTCGATCAAAGGGCAAAAGAGCCAGCGACCGTGCACCGTGCACAACCCAACCGATGAATCAGCGATAGGCACCGTAACGTCCTGTAACGCTCCATACTTTCCATTCCATCAGAGCGATAATAGCCCCCTCCCCCCTCTCCCTCTACTATCATGCGTCCGACACTCCCCCGTCTCTTCGCCGCCGCGCCCCCGGCACCCCCACCCACGCACAGCCGGCCCCTTATGGCCCTGCTGCCGCCCATCCCCCTGTACCGGCGGCTGCTGCGGGCGCACCGCCGCCATCTGCGGGACCCGGACATGCGCACCATGGGCGACGCGTACCTGAAGGCGGAGTTCCGGGCCCATCGGAAGGTGGATAAGCCCAGGCATTTGGTAAGTAAGTAGGAATTGACGTGCGTGGGGAAAGGCTTGAGGGGGATTTCTCCCTTTGGATTGGGAATTGTGGTGGTGGCGGTGGCTGAGATTTACCGGTAATGGGATGTCGGTTGTGCAGATCGGCTTTCTTACCGAGTGGCAGCTCTATGCTCAGACGGTCGAGGGCGAGGACTGGAGAGAGGGGCGGATCGAGCAGGTTAAGGTCGATAAGATGAGTGGTGAGTTGGCTTTTTCTTTCTTTCTTTCTTTCTTTCTTTCTTGCTTGACTTTTGTGTGCCGTGCCTCCGATACCTGGAGGTGCCGATCCCTATCTTTCCCTCCCTTCTCATTTCCTGTAGCAGAGTGGTGTTCTGCCTGGCTTCGATATCGGAAGAAACGAAGTGGGGGTTTCATCACCGCTTCTCCTTTCTTTCTTTCTTTCTTTCTTTCTTTCTTTCTTTCTTGCTTCGCTTTGTTGGATTGATAGATACGGGTACTCTTGCTGCTGCGTTCTTCTTTTGCTGCTGAATCGATATCAATATTAACACATTCTCGCCCCCTTTTTTCTCTCTTTTCGCCCTGTCATAGACCAGCAGATCGGACAGTTGTACGAGCTCATGACGGCTATCAAGACACGGAACGAGGGGAACGAGGGCGGCGGTGGTGATGATGGGGGTGGAGGGCCGCCTTCGTCTGCGGCGTGAGAAAAACTCACATCATATCCACACACGGGTACTGGCATTTTTGTTTTCCATAGGCGGTGCTTGTGATATAGTGTTTGGTTTGTGGGTCATTGTCTGGCCGTCGATCCATCCTCTGATACGCAAATGCTGTAGCAATGTTCTGCGCTTCTTCGAAACCGTGGGCTGGTGCCTCGCATGATCAAGTCAGGTGGTGTAAGATCTGGGTTACGCGGAGCAAATAGCCATGTCCCTTCGTCCTCCATTCCTACCGGATATGCGATTTGCATGGTAGCAACTGGCGCATTAGGACGAGGTTCCTCCACGGCCTCTCTTTCTTCTTACAAGAGGCATGGCACCCGTATGCCGATACCCACGCACAATTGACTGGGTCGATGGCATGCAAGCCCGCATTTTCGGCTTCTGCTGCTGGACTAGCTATGCCATCACGATGCTGCGTTCGCTCCCTTTTTTCCGGCAAGGGAAAGCGATGGGTTCTGTGTTCCCTAGGGGTTCCTCTGCATGCGAGATATTCTCGGCCTCGGTGAAGTATTCGCGGTTCTTTCATAGGTCGAGGCTCAACGTATCTGTCGTGATTCCCTTCAAACAGGGTAGAGCGAAGAATTGTAAGGTTAGAATCGGTGGAGGCTTCAAAGAGTAAGCAGTAGCTTCCTTGCATCACGAAGACCGGGAATAATCTGTAGGAAAATCTACAGTTCGGAAAGTACCCAGTTGCTACAGAACTACACTCCACTGATATAAGATCATTTGAGCTTGCCTCTTCTGTTTTCAAGCCCGGTCAAGTCCAGTTCAGGGGGGCTCAACTCGTCGACCACACCATGTTGACCCCATCCGCCGTTTAGGGGGAGGGGGAGGTGGGGGGGATTAGAATGGAGAGCCTGGCTGATGAAGTTGAGAATCAAAGCCAATCCAATTCTTCATTGGTTCTGCGAATACTGAATCAGTGACCACGGGTTCGTAGTTAACAATTCCTCGCAATACCGTACCCAGCCTTCTCGTCCGTTCAGACTTCGCTCATTGTATCACCACTTCGTTAAAGGATCAACTGCATCTCATTTCAAAATTCCTGTTGATTGCTCGACTATCTTATTAAGTCATACCCGAGCGCTTTCCTCTTCAACTGACCATTCTTTCTCCACCGTGACCACGGGCGGCTGATGAGACATTTCCATCAGCTCTTTTCTCTCCCGCCCCTTCCGATCAACCAGCTTCACCATCATACGTCCAAACTTCCCCACCGTATCCCTCTGCTCTGATATTCCCCCGAAATCATGGCTGCTATCCCCGTCATCCCTAGTCACCCCAACCGCCATGATTTCCGTCACGTGGCTTGGATTGTCCGGCCTTAACCGTATACTTCTTTCGCTCTTCTGACTGCTATGACTACCTCTTACGATTTCCGTATTAAACCAACCCTTTTCCTCTGTCGTGGCATCCGTAACTGTCAAGGGCGTCGAGTTTGTGAGGATGCCCTGATTATCTGGATGACCCTTGGGTATACCTTGGTTGTGTCGTTGTAGTCGTCGTCGTGGATATTTGAACAGCTCGGCGAGAATTGGGCCGAGAGGTTGCAGTCGTGGGGCGCATACAAGTGCGGGGCTAAATCCCACACTGGTGGCAAGGAGGCAATAGCCCAGACCGGTATCGTAAGAAGCATCTCCCTTCTCGAAGTCGACGCTGCCGTGGACTACGCAGCCTAGAATGCCCGCGGCGGAATTGCTGGAAATAGGTGTTAAGACTTTATTGGCAAGGTGATAAGGTGACCGTCATAACTCGGAAAAACTCACCAAACCCCCAGGCAAACCATAGTACCCAGCACCCACCTCCTCGTCAACGAAAGCCGGGTGCCAAACAAATACGGCACCGGGATCAAGAGCGTTGCCAGGTTGGTCGTCAGATCCACAGAGCTAAGAGCGAACCAAGAAACCGCTTGATACCGACACGGTCCCGAAACGTTGTCCAAACACGTGCCCATCATGCCAGCGACGGTGGCGATCCACCACATCACCGAGAGGACGGCCAAAACCCGTACAGTTCGCACTAGCCAAGCCGCCGGGAATGCTCGTGTGTATAATAGTAGCACAGCAATTTTGGCGAGGCTCAGAGATGTTACGAAGAGCACAAGTACTACTATTTGGTGCTGGAGAATAGGGCGCAGAACGTGTCATTAGTTGATGAGGGTACGGAACTGAAAAAAATATATAATCAAGACGAAATCACGATGGAGATGGGGATGGGATGCTTGCTTTGAACCAGGCTGTCCATATATCATCGTGACCGAACTCGTCCCAGATATGATGTTGGTGCATAGCCAGGCCATGGTGCAATATGCCCTTGATCAGAATGCTTTGCGCGGCTGCACTTGTAATCTAATAGTCCGCCATATCATCTCAAACGTCAGTCTTTGATATGTACCGTATCAATACACACATTGCCACTGGCCAACTCTTCCCTTCGTCAACTTGTGCCAGATGATCGCGTATATGCCGTAGCTGGGAACTGTAGACCGGAAAACCATACGTACAGATGCTGCAAGAATTAAAAAATCAATAAAATCAGGGAAACGCTTCAAAAGGCAAAGAACGACCACTCGCAGGACAATGACGAAACTGGGGCAGAGAATCATCAATATGCTGATGGTTAGGAGGACACGTTGGTACAGCTCGTCCAGAGGGACGGTTGGTGTCAACCACTCCATGGTATCGATAGGGATATCGGTACATTATCTCCAATAATTTCAGGCTTTGGACGTCGTTGATATTGCCACCGGGAAATCGCGTAGAACAACAAAAAAAAAGAGCCGCCATCCGCGCAATCCAAAACTTCCTTTTTATTCTTTCCGAGCAATCCAGCCGACGGGGCCGTCGGCATGTTCGACGTTAGATTGACGCATGATGCGACGCCAACGCACAAGGCAAAGCCTGTCCTGAGCCAACATGTTGGGGTCTAGCCTCAGCTGCATCTCGGCGAGGTGTTTCCTGTAAAAGCTTTGGCCGGGGGCTGAAAGTCAGGTTAGGGACAAGGGTTTGAGATCGGTTACTGTACGATCCAATCCGCTAACTTGTAGGGAGTTTTCCATCTCGCTTCCAATCGTTCGATGTCTTTACCGTACTCTTTTTCCCCAGGTGGCTCCACGAACTAGCACCGGAAAGGAGCCCCTTTCCAAGGTTGATGTTTGGAGTTCGATATATTGAAATCTGTCACGTATACTCAAGGACATGGTTTACGCCGCGAAATAAGGTTCCCATGTCTACTATTAACTGACCTAGATCTGTCATATTGAAGTAGATCTAAATGGCACCGTATTGAGCGCCAACAGGGACAGCACCAGTATCCGGATGCTGGCTGCCGAACTGAAGATCTCCGGCCGCATCCAAGGATGTCCCCCACATACCACAATAGCGCTAACTTGCCACAAAGTGGGGCATGGCCTGAGTAATCTACGGTTTCGTATCCACGATGTATCGACTGTAGCGCAGACCAACTTGTGTGCTCACTTCATTCCTGTACACTCAGACGCCCTGTTTGATATTCGGTTGATGCGTACTTAGCCGCGCACCTCACAAGGGTAGACATAATTCCGGACAGATCCTCGCTCTTTGATGCATACGCAGTCAAGGGAAGATGGACTTGCATGAACATGATAATGACCTCGCTTTGGGAGCTATACCACCCCTGGCGCTACGCCTTGGTTGTTTGAAGAAGCACAAGGCTACCGTGCCCAGAGGTGGTATTTTGGGATGTTCGAACTCGATGAACCCCGGGTCTTGTTCAGTCATTGTTCTGAGGAGAGCGCTGCAAGTTCACAATTAAAGGGGATTGGAAGATAAGGTGCGTGCCAGTATAAGCGAAGTTCCCCCACAAGCAATCACCGGCAAGGCAGATCGGGATGTTGGGGGTGAAAGGAGATATGATTAGGCGCATCGCCACAACTTGATTTTGCACATGTGCTCCAACCAGCACCGCAAATTCGCAATGACCAGCAGTAGATGAATGCAAAGGTCCTAACGGGCAATAAGCACCCAAAATTCCAACCAATGAGCACCTTGGCGCAGTGGAAGCGCGCCGGGCTCATAACCCGGAGGTCGTCTGATCGAAACGGACAGGTGCTAAAATCATCTATACCCTCAATTTTTTTTGTTTAATTCCTCCCTTTTTTCTTCTTTTTTTTTTATTCATAGGGAAGGCGTGCCAAAGTGTTACGTGCACATACTTCAGGCGCCTTGTTGGCATATACCATACATAATGCCAAGCGGTACTGGTGCGTGTGCCACTCTGTACAGTAGACACTTATAGCAATAGCGTATGTGATGTGACTGCCTACCTTCAACACTGCGTGCTGTACCCGACAGATTGGGACATCGGGGCTTGAAAGCTATTTATCCGGACATGATTAGGCGCGTCGTCACAGCTTGATTTCAAGCATCTGGACTCTACCAGTATCGTTTGCTTGGGCGAAATGCATTCGGACACTCCAATTGGCCAGCATGGTAGAGCCTCAATTTTGTGCGCACGCTAAGGGGAGGAACCACGGGCACAAACCGCGTTTAGATATTACCGTTGGCAAAACTCAACTTGTCTTCAATCTACTACACAGTAGTTGCAATGTCGTCCTATTGCACCACTCAGCATCACCAGGAAAAATTCGTCTCTGAGAGATATCATTTCGGTCACGAAAGTGTCCATCCCAGGTACAATGATAGGTCTCAAAAAAAATTCATCAACTAATTGCAAGGCAGTGAGGCATGCAAGGGCAAGCTCTGAAAGTACAGTACATGCATAGCCATGTATTACTTCGATCTACCGCACACTCCGCATTGATTTACATCACAATTGTTCATATCGTGATACTGTAATGAAGTTACATGAACCCGTCTGACTAGACGCCAATGCAAGTTATACCCGCCAAGCGTTGAACCGGCCGACGGACGAGTCATGAGGGAGGATGACCCCCCTGGATAACTGATTCAAGGCCCGGCAGGCAGTCTGTACATTTCTGATACCTACCGTACTTCATACAATGCCTTGTCATGTTTCAATGCTTACATAACTTTCGCATTGAGAGGTTCCCCTGGACAGAATCCGGGGACAAACTCCACAAAGCAACGCAGATATCTCTCATCGCTGAGGCCCGCCGTGCTCACCTAGCTCAGATATCTCGTGTTCATGGGATGAGAAACTTCCTAAGAGGCAAGCATGATGCGGGCAACCAACTTACCATGCCTCCTCTCGTGGCCCGGACAAGTGTGAATACCGTCCCGGTATCTCCAGTAGTACTCTAGTGCTTACTTACTGTGTGAAGTTGATACCCTGAGAACGTTGTTGGTGTGGTAATTCCGTTTAGCAGTATATCAGCCGTCGAGGACTGAACTACGCCAATCTACCTCTTCTTCCTCTTACTCTCCCTCCCAACCTCCTCCCCCTTCCCCTCCGTCGCCGCCCTAGCAGCAGCAGCCTCCTCCTCCGCAATCAACACCTGCACATCTCTCCCCAACCGCCACTCCTTAGCACTCTCTATGACCTTCTCCAACGTGTCCCCACCTTGCAGCACATCCGGCAGATTATGCACATCCATACCCGACCGATGATCCGTACATCGGTCCTGGGAGTAATTGTAAGTGCGGATCTTGTCCCCCCTCGTGATACGATCCCGGCTCAACACGCTGTCGCGCATCGCAGCGGCGCGCTCCTCGCGCTCCTCGCGGCGCTGCGCCGCCACGCGCGACCGCAACAGCCGCCATGCCTCGTCGCGGTTGCGGTGCTGCGACCGGCTCTCCTGCATGGAGACGACGGTGCCGGTCGGGAGGTGGGTGAGCCGGATGGCACTTTCAGTCTTGTTCACGTGCTGGCCGCCAGCTCCGCTAGCGCGCATTTTATCTGTGCGGACGTCGTTCACGTCGATGTAGAAATCGGAGTTGGGATCGTTGACATTTTCCCCTTGTCCCTCACCACCACCACCACCACCACCACCACTGCCGCCACCACTTCCCCCCATGCTGCTGCTTTCCGGGAAGGAAGGCAGAACCCACACTGCGACGGCGCTGGTGTGTGTACGTCCGCTCTTCTCGGTGGCCGGCACGCGCTGCACGCGATGCATGCCCGCCTCACCACGAAAGAGATCGTAGGCGCCGTCGTTGACGACTTCGAGGACGGCCTCGGTGATGGCGACCTCGCCCACGGAGGCGTCGGAGCCCTCAGCGACTTCGTATTTCACAATCGTTGTTCTGAACCCCATCCGCGCGCAAAACTGTCGGTACATCCGGAACAGAGCGTCAGCGAAATAACAGCCCTCCAGCCCTCCCGGACCTGGCCGGATCTCCACCAGACAAGGCAAGTGCCCGTATGGATCGCGCGGCGTGAGAGCCGCCGACAACGCACTGGCGAAGCTAGACAGCTGCTCCATTGTCGTGGTGCTTTCGTCCTTGGCTAGCTGGCGTAGCTCCGCGTCGCCGGACGTCATCAGAGACGACAGCTCTGCCATAGACGCCTGCGCCTTTTCGTAGTCTTTCAGTGCGGTCGCTACGCGGGATAGCTCGCCTAGACGCCGCGCTGCGCTCGGGTTGAAGGTCTCCGCGAGGGACGTGCCTAGCGCTGTGTGCTCGGCGGCCATGTTGCGGGCGCGCGCCAGCAGGATGGCGGGGATGGCGGCTTGAGTGGCATCTTGAGGGTGCGTAAGACTTAGCTTTTTGCTCGCTACGGCCGTGTTGGAAGGGAGACAAGATTTTGAAGAAAAGCCTGTTGGTTACAAACCAGTGCTAGCTTGGCGGACTAATTGGCGCTGTAGAGGCCTCATCAAGGCTGTCGTGCAGCGCCGACACACCCATTGTGGTGCGAACATGATCAAGCATGAGGTCGAGAAAATGTCAAAGTCTCTCAGATTACTTTGGGCTTTTTTTTCGATATTCCGCTAACTCCGTGACTTCCCCGTGTAGTAGAATTCGTATTGTGGCACGTACTGTACGTAGCAGTAACTTACCCCAGACCCGGGCTGCAGGGTTCAGGGTTGCAAGGATGGTCATTCTCTACAGCATCCCGCATGAGGGTGAGATGCTATTTTACCTCGCTCGGAGCCCGGTTCCTATTCAAAGAGCTTCAGTCCCCAGCAGGACCGGGGTGGAAGGATCTTAAGAACAAGAATAGCACCTGATGCCCAGCATTCCACGATAGATGGTTTCGGCCTTCATGTGCCGGTACAATCACTTGTGGAGCCTTCATACGGCGAGATCTTGGTGATCAGACGGCGGACTGGCGTCTAAATCGCTAATCACAGGGACACATCAGTATAATAGTATCTTACGGAGCCATGAGTTCCCGGTATCATAACTTAAGTCTAGAGAACCTTCCTCAGCCTCATGGTAGCACTTAAAAGCCATCCCGTCATCTTCATGCCTGGATCACGACTCTGAGTCTTCAATGGGATCATCATCGAAATCCGGTAACCCCCGAATATCCGCTCTTCCATCCCTCATCTTTTTACTCCTGCGTCTTCCCTGTCTTCCTCTCGTTTTCCCGCCCGTCGCCTTGGAAGGGGGAGGTGGTAGCACCAACATCGACTGTCCCCTCTCATCGCCCGGCACTGTCAAATTGCCCACGAACGTAGGTGGCGCCGCAAACCGAAAAGTCGGCCCTTCCTCTGCTGGAGAATCTTTCGTGCTAGGCGGCTCCGCTTGGGTAGTATTCATGGTATCTGCTTCTGAAAGTTGTCGTCCCGTGTCTGAAGAAGGTTCTCCCGTCGTGTCCGTACTCCGAGGTTCCATTTGTACTGTGTCAATGGTCTCGATTTCTGAGGCTTGGGGTCGATCGTCTGAGGTGAGTTCTTCGCTGCAGCCTTGAAGGTGCGCTTCTTCGCTCGAGATCCGGGGAATTTCACTCGAGGTTGCAGCTTCTGCACGGTCACTGTCCATAGATTCTGGTGATACTAGAATCTCGGGATCAGACGGCCTCAGTTCGTATGCAAGGCTATGGGCAGCTTCTTTGAAGACTCGCTCGCGACTCGCTTTTTCATCCGCCTCGCTTGGAAAGAGAAATTTCATCCAAACTTTATTCTCTTCCTCTTCTGTTTGCGCTTTGAAGATGTCTGTGAGAGGAGGAACATGAGAGTTCGATTGCTTGTTCGAGAGATTTACATGACTTTGCCGCCTTATTGCAATCCCAATCTCCTCGCTGGGGCTATCTGCCTTGAAAATTCCCGGCACTTCAAACAAGGGATCTGATTCATCCGAACGAGCTGGCTCAGCTTTATCTGTTCGTGCCGCTGTGTTGGATCGTCCAAGCGACACTGCAGGACTGGAAGTTCTCTGAGAACTACAAGACGTAATAGGCATCAACGCCGGTTGAAAATGCGGGCTGTTGGGCAAAGATGAGCCTCTCGTCATGGGAATCAAGTTTGTATCAGTGCTCATGCTTCCAGAGCCGTCTGAACGAAAATGATCTAAACCACGTTGCGGCGATTGTTTGCTTTCCGAAGAAGCCCTTTCGGATTCCTGGGTATCTTGTTCATATTCCTCTATTCCCCTTGATCCCTTTCCTGCGCGCGGTAATCCATCCACGCCTGGGAGCCTTTTCTGCGCGCTGTTCATTGATGAACCATATTCGTAACCTTGCGATAGATATCTTTCGTATGAGAATTCTGACCGAACAGGACTTTGATTGCCCTCATAGTGATTCCCCGAGGTACTCTTCGTAATTTGACTCCCGATCTTGACATTGACGGGCTCCGTGAAAGGATCTGCATATGCAAAGCGCGCATTCTCAAGAATCGTACTAAACGGGTCTCTCTTGTACTCTCTGTATTCATGACGGCGTTTTCGGGCAGCTTCATGTTGATCCTGGTTGATCGCACTCCATTTCTTGTTTCTTGCCTCCTGCCGGTTACCAGAATGTAAGCCAAGAGGCTTGCCAACCGACAATCCTACCCAGTCTGACTGATACAGCAGTCGTCTTTTCTTATTTTGTGCATCACTTGACTCTCCCCCATTCCCTGGTAAGTCTGAAAATAGCCGCCTTTTACGAGCAGAAGCCGGCGAAATCGGCGAACTCCCCGCTCGATGCGTTTTCTTAGGGTGGCTTTGACTCGACACTTCACCTCGAAGTAAAATCGGGTCCAGCCAACCCTGATGGTTTGGTGAATTCGCAGCATGAGCGAGCCCGGGACTGATGGGAGGGAAGGAGCTGGGAGTCTTTCGAGAGCCAGACGACGGCATCGAGCCTCGGTGGCTGAATTCCCATCCCAGGAGCGAATGATTGGCCGGTGGACTCTGCTTCGGTGCTCCATGCTTTCTCTGCCGGGCTTTCGCGAAGTATTGTCTTTGCTGTCTTCGTTCTTCGTTTGCTGTGTGACCGCGAGAATAGCGGATGAGGTTGCCTCCGGTCCAGTTCATGACCACTGCTCCAGACCTGTCTGGGAGTCGAGGAGTGGGAGTCGTGAGTCGAGCGCGAGGCCAGACTCATTGATCTTGTATATGCTAGCTTTGTTGCAGTTTCAAACTTCAAGTGCTTGGTAGTTGGTTTATCGTGAATTGTGATCCCACAGCAAAGAATTTTGGTGGCAGTCCGAGATGCAGATTTCGTAGCACACTTCAGGGAGGGCACAATGGGCCAGCACTTGACTTCACACACCGGGAGAGATGCATGCACTTCATGGCTAAACACCGTAAACTCACGAGTATCCCCTGAACTGCGGATGGGCTTTGGGACGCCCAAACTTGAGTGTCCCGAAGTTCATCCGCAGCCTACCGGTAGGGGATGATGTAGGTGCTTACCATTGTCCAACTTATGGGTCTAAGTTAGTTACTAGGATAACCGCGCCTGACGTTTTTTGAGATAAGCCGTAGATAGATGCATGCTTTGATGTGTCCACCAAAGCATGCCTAACCACCAAGAATCATCATCATCAATTATCACATTGCATTGCTTTTCGTTTTACGTCTATCCGGTAGACACAGTCCATCCAACAGCCCATATGCAGCTACAAGCTAGACAGACGCTTTCGCCGATGGGATACATTACACAAGGATCCATGAACACGCTGCGTAACTCCTCCGCCGAGCTCCTACAGCCAGCAAGAGTACATCATTTTCGGGGGAAATTTGTCGTAATTCTGCCATAGAGTGCGCCCTGTTAATAACATGACTTCAGCGAAAATGTTCTTTAGGGAAAACATTTCAAGAAAACCATCAGACCCCTGCAGCCCTCCAATGTAAATATAGCCGGCCTTTTTTCCTCCACCGTGGTCCCTTCTAAAGCTGTGGGGGGTGAGCTCACGACCTCTGTCTCAGCGTGGGTGGGTGCCCGGGCCACCGGACGCTTACTTGGAGGCCAGACGCCTTACTACTGGTAGACCATCTCGCCCCAAGGCCTTTCACCGTCCTGCCCGGGACCAGTATCACCAGGTGGATGAGTATGCTGAGATCTCTTCCCTCATTGTTTGATTGTTTTCCCCGCTTCAAAAGCGCTCTCTACACCCGTCCACTTTCTTTCGGAAGAACGGAGGCACATTTACGTGAGTGGGCTCCCACTCGGGCGGAGATTTTTTTTTGGGGATGGATCCCACATAAGTGGGTCGGTCCTTGCTAAGCTAAGGGTTCCCGTAGATAATTCTCCACATAAAAGACCTCCAAGACCAATCAGACCACTTGTCCATGAGTGATTACCTACGAAAACCCTTAGCTAAGCAAGAATCCACTTACGTGAGACCATCCAAAAAAAAATTCCGCCCGCCACTTACTGTGTATAGTAAGCATTTTTGGACCCACCCGCTTGAGAATCCGCTCAGGAACACAACCGGAAATGGCCAGTCCCACATGATGATCGTGATCCTCTCGGCCTTAACGAAGTCGGAATGAGCGCAAGATGGCCGTCGAAACGTTCGCAACATTGCGCCGACAGCTGGTGCCGGCCATTCTGCCCCAATAGTGGATGGGTGCATTACTGTGTACGACCTGCCTGTTACGTGAACGGACCCTAGCATTTTTTAGAAGTGACCTCCTAGGTATGTTTCCTGAGCCTTGAAGGATTATTCGCCCGAAATTTCGTGGGGGCGCATCTCACGGCGGACTTTCTACGAACATCTTCCAAAAATGATGTTCCGGTGACCAATGCGCTCTTGCCAAGACCAAGTCCTCTTGAAAATATGAACCTTTGGATCATTGATGGTGGTCGGGTGTTGGGCGGCGTAAGTATGGTGGGATTTCAGAGCTCATGCGGTACCGTACCGGTATGGTTGAGCGAAATCAACTTGGACACATTGGGGAATCCACAGCATGTCAAGGAAATGGAATTGGGACAGACCCCTCGGCACAAAGTTACATCAGTCATGGATACAAGTTTATATGGAGGAATTTCATTCAATTCAAATTCCTGGGATCGCTGTGATTCCCCTCTTGAGCTGAAGCCTTCTTCTAGAGCTAAGGTCACCGTTCTGGAATTTCCATGGGTGCGGTTACACTTGCGTCTAGGCCACTCCCCTCAGTTCCGAGCTCCTACCGTGCCTCAAGAATTGCCCATCATTTAGTGCTCACATTTATTTCGCCCAACCGGGTGGTATCGATCTGAGCCTCATGAGGTCTGCACGGGAAGGAATGCGGACCGCCAGTGCCCTTGCAGTGCAGTCAATCACTTGTGCAGCAGTCAAGAACCCTGCGTCGAGTCTCGTGATCAGCAAACTCTTGAGCTAGTGGGATCGCAGGATCGGGGAACGGAGCAGGGCGGCGGAGGCAGCGGGCATGCGAAATGGATCTGCGGCAGGTCCAAGGTCCGCCAGCGGGCAGGAATGTTGTCTGCCCGGTCAGGCCAAGATCTGGGGTAGGGACCTTCGGCGGTCCCTTATCGGAGGTATGGTAAGTGGAGAAGGACGGATGCAATACACAGTAACTTTCTATGTTTGGTCTTCTCAAAGGGCCCCCCAACCTATCTGGCGTAATCTTAGCTCTGCCCGGGTCACGCATTCCCCTTAGAAAAAGATCCTGCTGGGAGCGGTGGGTGAAGCCGTATTGTCCTACACAGGACTAAAACAATGGTCGAATCCCAGGTATATCACAGTATGTATTAGTCACAGTCCTGTAAGATGCTGCATATGCAATATTCGGTCAATACCGATACCTGTGATGTGGAAATCCTTCTGCCCGTTCTATAAATGATGCGATGGCCCCGACCTAATCGATAGGCCGCTTCTGATTGTTCTACGCATCAAAATATCCTAGGAAGTTAGAGGAGCTCGTTTCCACTTAATTTCCGGCTCGGTTCTTTTTCCCGACTTCACTACCAGCACGCAACAGGAAACCTCTCTATCAGCTTCCACAAGACACACTATCACGAGACACTATGCTCGGGCGCGCGAATCTCAAGTTATTTACTTTGGTCGCCCTTGCGCACGTTACCCTCGCTGCAATCACGAATGCAAGGGATCCCGCCATATCGGGACACAGGAACGGGTATCCAAGTCTTAACCATAAGCCCAAATTCATGCTAGATAACCTAGGAGAAGCCGAATTCAAAGACGGAGATATTGGATGGGTTCTGGACTCCTTCAAGCCGAAAGGTCAACCCGTTACCGATACCGATCTGCGGAGAGAGAATTAGGTCACGGTACCCGAAAATGGGATTACATATTGGCTTCACTATCGTGGTGCCTTCATCAAGACAGAGGACCAATCTAAAATCGATTTCGGGACTGATGAAGAACCAGGGCAAACGGTCGTCCGGCTTAGGGATCTCAAAGGCGTGAAGTGCCATTAGCTGAAGTCCAGTTTCTAGCAATACTCAGCACTACTGACGACAGAATCCTCCAAAGTCTCGAGCCCTCCTCCAGCGTAGGGCAAAAGCCCAGCCCTATCGTGAGGCTGGCTCGAGACTTCCGCTACAAGCGGGAAGAACTGGGCGACAGACGTCAGATCAAGTACAAGGCTGGAGAACTAAAAACCCGTGGATCTCAGCGTGAAGTTACAATCGTGGCATACGTTGAGTAGAGTGGATGATGAAATAAGGAACGTTTTGAGGGCGCGGCGCCGTCGTTTGTGTTCAGGGCAACTGTGCGTGTGCTGAGCAATTACAGTACCACTTATCTAAGTCAAATGGGAGATGGCAGAATGACGCAACCCACCCGGGTTTTGAAATCGGTGTCTACTTTAGGTATTGATGTAGTTGGATCATCCAACGTCATGGTTGGAAGTTGTTTCTTCATTTTCTTCGTTTGACACAGGATGTCCGAAGCATACTACTGAGTTATAGACTAGGTGGCCATGTAACATTCAGATAGAGAAAGGAAGCATTATATGCTGAGGAAACCCCTCCGCCTGTTTCTTGTGAACACGATCATATGAGCCGAGTGATGTACCGTTCTCGAATCGCCTCACATCAGCTTGGATAGACCTGACGGCCTTTTTGAACTGTATCTGTAAGCTTCTGGGGTTGGTCCCTGAGGGATAGTATCAACAAGAGCGCTTCGACCCCGTTGCATCCGCCTCCTGGAATCACAGTGGTCATCATAGCTTGAGAGACGGCGACATGATACACCGGTAAGAATAGTACGCCTGGCGATTGAACTGCCAGACTGTGACAGGCCCTCGCGAACATCAAATTTCATGGTCTCGGTATCTTCGTCGATGGAGAATCTTGACGGTCCTCTTTGACGTAAACAGCACGTCATGTGAAACTACATTGATCCAACCAATTCCATCCCACGGCTTTGTCTGAGCTGCCGGCCTCTATCGAGACCGCCCTATTCGCCCACACCATGTAAAGTCAGGCTATTGTAGGAACGGATGACCATGTATTGCCTTTTAATGCCCCAGGTTAGCTTCGGAATGGGCACTATGGTTGGACAATCCCATGATGACGAGCAGCGGCAGCTTATTGCGGTTCCCTTCCAACGACGATGGAGAGTTCGTCAATGTCTCAGCAGCAAAGGGTTCTTGTTGATTAGGAGCATCGGCGAGACAAGACATCCCCGTGCGAACCGCCGATCTCACGGACCGGCGTTTTACACCCAAATGCCCAAACTTGATTGTCAGGACAACAGCCTTCACATTAGAGAACCCTTGAATAGCTAGATTGAAGAGATTTGCAAAAGATTATAGTTACCTAAGGCTAAATAATTGTTAGACGACCACTCCAGCTGGGAGTATCTGAACATATAGTCCAGCAGTTATTTACTCGAAATTACAACATGGTTGAATTGTAGGAAATTGGAATGGAGCCAGCGAAAGTTGTATCAGGATGAAATAGAATCAAACATCCTCCCCACCAAAAGTTTCAGTGATAACTACCATACAGAATCGCAAGCTTTATTGCTCGACGGAAATATCTAACATGGTCTTCAAACATAGGGCCTGAATATATAAGCTCACAGCCATCCTGTTTCTCACTTAGAGATAAGTGCGTTCAGATCTTTGGGAGACATGTGTGGCGTGGTCTGCGTCCGATGAAGTGGTCGTGTTAATGCGCGTAAGTGCTGCATACTTAACATCGCCCTACCAGTATACATCGCTACTTTGCAACATGACTTTGAGATTATGCGAGCAGGTCGACCATGAGAAAAGCTTCGAAATTTATATTCGACTTGATGAGAACATTTCTACCACATGTGTAGAGGCTGCTGCCGACCTCGTGGTAAGGGACTTTCGTTGTAAACAGCCGGTCCCTGAGGTAGGCGAATCGTGCCGGTACTGGGGGGGTGACTTGTCTCACTCTGTAGATAAGTATCAATAGTGACCTGTTCACACTCTCTGGAAATGTCAACGTCCCATGAGATTTTCTATACGAATTCATATTTTCCTGACCCTTACAGAAGCGGGTGTTCGTAGCGTTCGTTTAGTAAGCTCCTCGTTTGCAAAACGCGAAACACGAGAAATCTTGATGCTCGTGAGATCAGTCATCCCATGCAACGGCAAAATCAATGCGACAGATGAATCTAGAACGCGGCCAGCGAGCCAGCACATGCACAGCTGGACGGGTTTTGCTGCGCCGTGCGGGTCTGCAAGGTCTGAGAACCCTGCCACAGGTGTCAGCTCGGAAGCTGCCTTTGATCGATGTCAGGGGTTAAGACAGGGTCAGGCACTGTCGCAAGCTCGCAGGCTCATTGCGCTGCGAGGGCTGCGATGGGGCTGAATATGGCAGCACTCGGCTCGGGCTTTGGTTATCCCGCTGCCGGTGCAGGGGGACTCCTCATGTCTGATTGGGTTGGACGCCATCTCTTCGCCGCAGGAGTTTGTTCTCAAATCCTGGGTTATGATTAAGCTTTGTTCAGCAGGGTATGGTGCAATTGTGCTAGAGCGTGACCATATCATACCCTCTTTTCCAACGCTAAGGGCTCCACCACAACACACTGCAATTATGAGGTGATCGCGGCAATCAATTATTTAGAGCAATACAAATCGATTGCCGCGCTCCTTTTTCAATTGCGACTTGTGGTGGTGGAGAAGAAAGGGTTGCAAGCTGGGGCAATTTGTATGGAGAGGGCCCAAAAATGTTAGTCTTTAAGGGTGCATAAGCCCCCGAGCATGGTGTGCACAGACTTTGAAGCGGTCCACGCCCCACCCAGACCCGCCTTTCATGTACTTTTGTACCTTGCTCTAACTACAACGCTATCTACGAAGGTAGCGGTCAAAAGTTAGGATCAAATGATACTTACGAGTACAGTGCTAATAGTAAGGTGTCCATATCTTACAGTACCGTGCTGTAGGGATCGATCCGCCATGATCACATGTCACCTGATGCAATCAGAACTGGAGCACTACCAGCGGCCATTGGACATTGCACCAGATACCGCATTTGCAAAGTTTCCTCAGTTTTGAACCTTATTCAGTGATGCTATTTGAGCCAATTTTGTTGCTCACAAACAGCCATACCGGTAACGAAATTACCCGCTCCATGACAAGAGAACAAGCCAGGGGCTATATGAGTTGATGAACAAGATGCCGAGGAAGACTTAGAGGATAGTGGTGGAAGAATAGTTCAGATCTGATAATATTGATGATGATGATGATGATGATGATGATGATGATGATGCCCAAGAGGAAGTATATCTTCTCGAGTTTGTCAGATATTCTAGATGTTTTTGTTTTCAATTTTCAATCAAGGGTTAAGCGGGGCTCAAAAACCAGCCTCACTGTGTGTGTACTGCCAAACTTCGATACGCACTGTGCTGCCGGAAGTTCCTTGAGACCTTTACTTTTGACCGCTACCTTCGTACTGAACCTAACAATATGACTGATACACCTTGTTTTTACACTACACATCCAACAGAAAGCCCATCTCTGTATGCTTTCATGAAAATCAGTGATATTTGATAGTTTTGCCACTATTTTTTGCCCTGCCATATTCAATCAAGCTCCCCTTTGGCGCGCAAAAAATTCCGGCATCCTGCCATTGAGCTGCTGCTGTCGCATTAAATGAAGCAGCAAACCTAGAAAATCCCATGCTTGCTAGCGACTATACCCAATTTGGTATGCGGACCGTAACTACGGCAGCGATCTGGGCAAATGTTACCATGGTCATGCTCTAGCATCATAGATCGCAGGATCGGACAAAGGATGATATCTTACCAGCATACTTTGGAGTTTGAATCCCTTGCTTCGTTCGAGTCTGAATACGCGTAAATCTACACTAGATGTAATCATAGTTGGAGCAATAGGCCTCAGTATGAAAAGATGTCTCATCCAACATGTTGCATTTCCAGCAGCTAGTGACAACAAGTATCATGGTTGCTTCAACTCTGCAATGCCAGGAATTGACATGGGTGGGCACTATTCCTAATTCGGAACCCTGCTAGGGGAGCGAATTGCAGTTCATGATTTACTTATTTGCGGGCTGCAGCTTGGAGACGATACACAGTAGACAATGACTGGGAGTTGTTCGGGTTGGAGGGCGTCAAACGTTCCTCGTTCCCCTGAGCCCCGCCGCTGAAGACATCTGTGCAGGAGGTGTTGACAACATCCTGCAGTTACGCGCGTGAAACGACTACAGTACCTTCAGGCTACCGGTAGCTGTCTATCCACGGGTGCAATTCCTCGAAGATTGCTTATTACGTACACCGTACTGCCAGACTGGTATGATGTCCACTGCAATCAGGAATTAGCTTGCACGCGTACACGTACACGACCACGCAATCGCCAAACAAACTCGGGAAGGAAGTCCGAGCGAAGGTTATTGGTGTGAAAATCTTAGGTGCACCACAAGAAGAAGCTCGAGGTCAAGATCTTTGAATCGTTCGGCCGCCAAGATCATTTACCATTGTCCCTGTGGGCCCATCCATCCTTTGTTCCGTCCTCGCCGAACCCACCAGCGACCCCGTCCAGTGTATGCAACATCCTGCCATGCGACCTTCCTGATCTCTATTCGAAATACCAAACACAGCATAAGGCCGACATGTTTGTGCCGCCATACTCCCGGCGGCTCCGCCTGTACGGTACTGCGATTGTGACCATCTTGGTGGTCGCTTACGTCGAATTCGGCGTGGTGCGATGGCGCGATCGACCTCTGGGGTATGCCCGCGATTACTATGCGTCGGTCTCATCCATGCTCGGGGTCAAGGAAACGATATTCAACAACACGCTATACCAAGAGGGCAATGAAGAGTTGGTGTCCAAGACCCATAATTTCACCAACCCATGCGCCCGCTTCCCGGACACGTCTGGCATTTTGCTTGTCATGAAGACGGGTGCTACGGAAGTCTTCGAGCGGGTGCCGACTCATATTATGACATCGTTGCAGTGTCTCGACGACTTCCTCATCTTTTCTGACATGGTACTAATTTCTCCTTCTTTAAAAAAAGCCTTTGGCTTGTTAGCTTGAATCAGACTAATTTTGCATCTCATTCAGGAACAACAAGTTGGCCGGTATCATGTGTACGATGTGTTATCCGACGTGGCCGAGACTGCCAAAGCCCACAATGCTGATTTCGACCTTTACCGAGACCAGAAAGAATGTCCTGTATCCCAAAAGGCGTGTGTTGATGCTAAGACCGGAAACCACAAAGCTTGGAATCTCGACAAGTACAAATTCTTGCCCATGATGGAGAAAACGTGGAAGATGCGGCCACATTACGATTGGTACATCTTCTCCGAGGCCGATACATATATTTTCTGGGCCAACATGGCTCACTGGCTGAAGACCCAAAGTGGTCTGAACCCGCACGAGAAATTATATCTGGGTAGTCGAAGTTTCATAGGAGGAACTCCGTTCGCTCACGGCGGGTCTGGTTACGTCATCAGTGGGACCCTTTTAAAGCATCTAATCGAAAACCACCCCGGCATAGTACAGCAGCACAATATTAAGGCTGCTACCGAATGCTGTGGTGATCTCATGTTAGCTAAGGCGCTCGAGGACTACGAAAGCGTCAAACTTAGTCAAGCATGGCCCATGTTCAATGGCGAGAAGCCTGCATCTTTGCCATACGGTCCGGGACACTGGTGCGAACCTATCTTGACCATGCATCATGTTAATCCAGAGGAAGTCAGCCATGTTTGGCTTTTCGAGCAGACGCGAAAATCGGATGTAAGTGCTATCTATCTATTTCGTTTCGTTTCTAGTCCGCAACCACGAATCTTGCGTCACGATGATGACAACAAATTTTTGGCTTGCTATCAACGCCAAGATCTGCCCTTTTCGCGCCGGTTCCATTTTCCACCCTTAGGCGTACCTAGTCCTGAGCGCCGTTATAGGTTCAAGCCCTAGTCTCAGTCGATCCAACGTTTCTTCGATAGTTTGAGGGAGATGCCGGCTCTACCGCTGCACAAACCGGCTGACATGTTACACAGCACAATTTAATGATGAAGGACTTGTACGAAGGTCTCATCGCCCCCAAGATGCAGGAGACCCGCCAAGACTGGGACAATCTTTCAGACGATGTGTGTTACATCAATCCGGATCCACAAGTCCAAGACCGTGCTCCAGGACAGCTGCGCGATCGTCAGAAGAGATTGGAGGACATGAACGAAATTGAAAGGGATGCATGGCGGTCACCCAACCACTGTGCAAAGGTTTGTCAAACTGAAGACGTGCCGGACGATGACGAATTCGAATTCCGGAAAGTAGAGGAAATACGTCCTCGCAGCCTTCATCGCGATCCCGACGCCTCGGCCAATGCCCTAGACACCAAGAAGGCCGAGGACACGGATCCAAGTGATGCTGCGGCGCGTCAGAGCTGGCAGAAACTGATGAACGAACGCAAAAAGAAGCGCACTTGTTTCCAGTACCGCTGGTTTGACGAACAATGTTGCACATCGCGCAGCTTCAAGCTGGGATTCCCCAAGGCGGCGCCACCGGACCATAACGAGCATGTGCGGTGGACGAGCGGATGGCATTTGAAAGGCATTAATGACTGGATTGGCGCTATGGGCGAGTGTAGGGAACCAGCGTGGAAAATGGAGCTCGAATCATGAGGGTGGTTCATTTACGGCGTTTGGGGGGGGGGGGGGGGAAGGGAGGGAAGAAAACAAGTGGATGGTGGCGTATGGGCGCGTGTACGAGTTTGAGGAAAGATGTGTGATTGAAACTGGCATTTTGATCTCTCTACGGGGCTCATGTAACTAAAAGTTCTGCGTCGCTCGCTCGATTTTTCTTATCTGGGGTTCCCTCGGCCAATCAGCTATTTGCCTGTGGCGAGTTGTACGACGACGTTAGAATTATTCGTGGTCCAGAAAGCGTGAAAGCGGGCACCGAATCTGGGAAGGAACAACGGGATACATTGGCATGGGAAGGCATGGCGTTAAGGGTTAAAGGTTATCGTCGGGACTGGGATGGCTGGGGTCAGATGAGGATGGACGGCGTTGTCCGATGATACCGTGTTGGGAAGACGACAATGAATCGACCAGCCATAAGACAGGCGCAGAAGTCAAGGGGGTTCAAGCAAGATGGAAATTCTCGTTGCGCCCTTGCCCCTGAGTCCTTGGTCTGTGGCTAAAATCTAATGGAGACATGAGTTAATTCATTCACTAGCACTGCACTGGGACGGGTTGCGTGCACCGGTTCTAGGCAGACAGATGGTCTAATTGTACCACCAACTGGAATTGAATCTGATGCTTTAGGAAGACCGTGACAAGCCCGCATTGCTCATCACCTGACCCGAGGGGGCGGAGTCAAGTTCACTATCCAGATGAGGCTTGTGAGTATGCAATTGCCATCTGAACTAACGGTGAACGACTAGGGAATATGTCTAGTCCCATAGTGAATGCTGCGTGGTATTTCTTTTTTGCCACAGATTCTAAGTCAACAGTGACTGCAAGAGGGAGGGGGCTGTTGTTGTCCTCATATTCATGGTTCACTCAAAGTTTTGGGTGTAACTCTTGTCAGAGCTGGTGTGAATGTTGCGGAGGCAATCACAAATCTACAAAAGAGGTGTCATTCTCTCACGTTGCAGTCCTCTCTCGACTACCGGGCTCAATGACCAAACTTGTCCTCCTAATTTCGTGAATTCAGGACTCAGGACTCAGGACTCAGGAGCCGCATTTGTGTAGATCACGTCTTTCGCTTTCGCTTTCGGTATTGAATCCCATGTGCTTGACTGACAGATAGCTAGGTTCAACTATTTGTTTCATCTTTGTCAGAAAAACAGGTACATCGCTTCGAGGCATCGCTCGCCATGGACGGACACGCTGGTCTCCCGCTTGCGAGCCCACCGCAAAATCCAGGGGAAATGACCCCAAGGTTTCCGGTACATGAATGGTACGAAGGATGCACGATCTTCTGGACCAGGGAGCTACTGCGGTCCGCGGAAGCCGAGGCCGCCAGCTGCCCGGATATCCTGACGCGCCGCGCCATCGACGGATCGGTCGTGAGGCACGAAATGCCCAGCAGGGACTGGGGATGGATCGTCCAGAACGGCGTGCGATTGCAGCGATCCAGAAGGTATGCGTTCCCGTGACTATCCCACTACTGGTGGGCCTCAATATTCTTTTTGGGACACCGTCACTGGACTTCGGAGAGGCAATCGCGGTATATTTATTTGGTACACGTGCTGAGGTTCGATGCTAACACACGGAAGACAACTACTCGTGGTGGGATTCCGGCCATACTCCGAAGTCGTGGGTCAAGTGCTGTCAGGTCGTTGGGGTAGCATGGCCCCTTGCTGCTATACCTTCAATCTGGTAGACATGCCCATGCACAGGCTAGGCTGGGACCCCAGGGCCGTGCAAGAGAGAGCCCAGGCCTACATCGCCGCATTCCGAGGCTTCGAAGCGGGCTTCCTGCGGACCAAGCTCGCCTACGACGTCCGCGACAGCCTGCAGAAGCTGCCGCTGCTGAGCCCCAAGTACATCGACAAGCTAGTCTGTTTCGGCATGCGCGACTGGGAGGAGGATTTCCGCATGCGCAGCGACCCGGAGATCGAGCAGCCGTCTTTCGAGGCCCACAGCATTGCCAGGATGATCGGGACATTCATCGGCAGACGCCCGGAGAGGGCGGGAGCCAACCGGATCCGGCTGCTCGCCCAAGACCCGTGCTACAATCCGGCCACCGAGGTGGCGCTGCGATATTTCGGCTTCGAGCGCGTGGGCCGACATGGCGCTGCTGGGTATGCTGAGATTGATGACAACAGCATGGTCTTTGATATTGATTCCGCGAGGTTTCACGATGTTGTTGCGGATGTTGCTCGTCCGGCTGTCATCTTCAATCAGACTCCCAGTGAGGACTTGTGAGTTTCGCTCTGTTTTTTTTCTTCTTCTGTGATCGCGCGGAATACTTTGCTGTTTCGTTGCCAAATCCGAACTTACTATGTTTTGCGAGGGGTGATCTAACTGTGGTGTTGTGAAGGGATCCTGGTAGCCCTCATTGCTCCCTTTCTCCTCGGGTCGTCAGCATGTTCAAGGAGTATGAACTCTTACCTATACAGTGGAGGGGAGTCCCATTCCAAGTCTACGTACGAAAATGGTAGGTCGGATTTCGCAAGGTCCGACGGGCCGAGGAGGATATCTGCCGATCGAATCTTCAGTCGAAGATCAGGGCACACATGCTGCAGTTTGAGTTGAGACTACGGGGAGCAAGCCCTGATTGCGTTGTAAGGATTCCAAGAAAATAGCTGTTACAACATACCAGAGTCGTTCTTCATTACCGTAAACCAACCATCATCCGGAGTATAGACGGTATAAGCAAACCTACCATAACCAAGTAAAGACGTGAAGTAAATGACTTTCCGAGCATAGAGTTTCGCAAGACATCATGTTCAATATGTTATTGAGTTGTTCCATCAAATTCATGGGAACCGCGTCCACTGTCCTGTGCAAGCAACCTCGGTAAATTGCTCAAAAGTGGCTGTTGAGCCTAATGGTTTAAATATTAATGAGAATTGTGGTTCAACTCGCCCTGATCTTTTGCAAAAAATTGTATTGGCAGAGCGAGCAGATTTAGGCATTGCTTTGGATGGCGATGGTGATCGATTAATCATGGTCGATAGGCATGGTGAAGTTTTAGATGGTGATGAGCTACTATTTATTATCGCTAAACACGGTTT
>JAOYMO020422602.1:0-24678 GCA_025802455.2 Iodosphaeria phyllophila | reverse complement strand
GCTCAAGTTCAGATTTTACATCAGCAACAAGTTCTTTGAGTTCCTTCATTTCAGCCTCACTTAGACCCTTATTGATGGTTACATAACGTAAAGGTTTTACTTGCGGATAGTATGGTATCACTTCGCATGAAATTTGAGTCTTTTCAGGTTCATATTTACTAGTCTTTACGATCGTAGGAATGGATGTCTTAGGGATGATTTTGGAGAATATAGTAGTTACATGACTGTCAGAGCCATCATCTGTTACAGTGCCTTTCATTTCACTCGGAATTTCGCAGAGAATAATCCTTTGAGCAATCTTTTGAATAATGTTACACTTAGGCAGAATATCACCAACATTATACATGATTCCTTTGAGAGTCATGACAACATCCACTGTAAAAATGCCGTCAAGATTGTCCTTATGGAACTTTGGTTGCGACGTTGGAATCACACTTTCTACATCCTTTACATACATATCATAACAAGTTTTATCTCGCTTTGAACGTTGTGCATACTCTAAAAGCTTAGCCAATAGGTCCTTTTTTGATAAATACATATCATTGGGCTGGCAAACGATAGACTCTCGAATATCTTTACGAATCAAAAATCGAGCACTTTTGGCCAACATGTGTATTATATATACAGAAATTCATTATTTAAGAAACTTTATATTGCGATGTGTAAAAAACAGGCATATTATATGAGGAATAATGACGTTACTTTATGCGAGGGGCGAGTGTGATACTACTTTATGCGAGGGATACTCCTACTTTACGCTAAGGGGTGTTACTACTACTTTATGGTATATCGTATAGGAAATCCAGGAGAGTTCATAGGTGTATCAGAATAAGTCTCAATCCGACCATCAGTTCTAACTAGAACGGGTCTGTCGAGAATGTCCGGAAGTTCGTCATCATCCACTCCAATGCTCTTGGAAATTTGTAGCTGACTTACATAAACTGCTGGATAATAGTAGGTTTCTTGTGGTGTTTCTGTGTTGAATACGAGGGGTTTATTTGAGTGGTGTTCCATGTTTGCTTATATATGTATTTACCATAATTTTAAATTAATAATTCATTTTTTGTAGCCTGTTATATACCACAACACACTATGGATAACAACTATATTTTAGGTCTTCTTGTAGTTTTTCTTGTGATGTTTTCCATTCGAAAAGCAACAACACCACCAGTTGCACACTACGTCCTTGTCGATATTCCTGCGTTAGGACCAAATATCCATCATGTTAAATACTATACCGACAAAGTGCCGTGTACTTGGTGTCATGGCCATCACCGTCGTTGCCATAAGCCTTATCGTGATGGCAACGTTCAATGTGAGCCTATTTGAATAGGTGGCCTCATTCATAATAAATGAAAAGTTTTATATTAACATATAGATATGTTGGAAAAATTCATTACAGGACTCCAACAAATCAGTTTGAAAGAGGGGGATTTTTTGGAAGTAGAGGCTCGATTCATCAATACGAACAAGAAATTTATCGAAAATTTGTATAATAAATACGTAGATAGTGCCAAATTTGAGCAAACTATCAACTTTATTTCAGATGTTTCAAACGGAAAGGCTACTAAAATCTCTCAATTTACTTATGTAAATAAGAAGAAAGACGACGATAACAAGAAGACTTATATCAAGAAACGTCTATCAAACGATATTCGTGTCGAGAATCGGTATAAAATCGTAGCAAGTATTGAATCAAATTTGCCTTATGAGACCCCTGTTTCATATGACCTTGCTCGTATTAAGAACCGTTTATCGATTATTCATCCGGACTTTGGTCTGTGGCGAATCGACCTAACAATGACTGTAACAAACAAGAACAAGGCCGATATTAAGATGGATAAAGTATCGTTTATTGATAACGTTACTAAGCAAAATCTACTATCGTTCTATACAAATTCACAGTGTGTGTTTGAAGTAGAGGCTGAGTTTATCGGCGATGCTACTAAGCTAAAGGTCGAAGACTTTAAGATTCCTGACGATTTGTTTGGAAGTGATTCATACGATAATTTCTCTAATGGGTCGTCCGATGATACGTCAGAAGAAAAGTCCATTTATAAGCGTCTTTACCGAGATATTTATAACAAATCATACGCAAGTAATGACCTTACAATCAAGATTATTGGTAATGCTCCACATGAGCTAAATCGTGTTAATTTTGCAGAAATTGCAGACCATATTACTGATTTCAACATCACTGATAAGGTAGATGGACAGAGAACTATTTTGTATAATTATGACAAAAAGCTATACGTTATGAACAATTCTACTCAAGAAGTCCCTATCGTAATCGATACTGATATTAGTGATAAAATCATTCTGGACTGTGAAGAATACGTTAGTAGGTCCGGCAAAGACGACGCGATTTGTTATTACGTCTTTGATGTGATTTACTACCAACAATACCTAGTAAATCAACCATTTACTCAACGAATGCAAAACGTTGAAGAAGTTGTAAAGCAGCTCAAACCATATATCAATCTTAAGACAAAGCCATTTGTCCAGCTAACGAAAAATTACGTTACTGAAATCAAAGAATTTAAGGAGAGAACGGTTGATTATGAGACCGATGGTATCATTTTGACCAATACTACTGGAAACTACTTCAGTGTTGTTTATAAGTATAAGGACGTCTCAACTATTGATTTCTTAATGATATTGGATAGGTTTAGTCCTAAAATTGATGGAAAGTCACTATATATTCTCTGCACTACTATATGGAAAAAAGAAGCGGATTTCTTCAATATGAGACAAGAAGCGGCAATTCTACGCAAATATACTAAGAGTATGGGGCGTATTCCTATTCAGTTTAGTCCTGCAGATGATACGTATATCTACCGATATTACCATGAATCTGAAGAATTTGATAACCAAATTGGTGAGTTCATTTATCACCCCGCGACGCATCCCGCAAAGAAAACCGGCGGAAAGAAAGCTACTGGAGGAAAGAAAGCGTCGGGTGAAAAACAACCTAGGAAGCGTAAGGGTGGTGATGACGAAGATGAATCGAAAGATGACAGCGAAAAGGAAGATAAGTCCAACGGTTACTTCGAAATGAAGCATATTCGTTCAGATCGCGCAGTGGATTTGGCGTCTGGTCAATACTTTGGAAACAACTATTTTGGCGCAGAAGGTATCTATTTCAACACCAAATATCCACTAAATATTGCAGATATGGCTACTACGTATTTCCAAGAAAACGATAACAAAGACTACCAAAATAGCCGTAAGTATAACAGCTATGTTAAAAGTTGTTTGTTTGACAAATTTGCAAATACTGCAACACTTTGTGATATCGCATCAGGAAAGGGACAAGACTTACAGCGATATGTTGAACACAATATTGGTTCTGAAATGGCCGTATTCGTCGAACCCGACCAGACCGCTATTATGAACCTTATTAGTCGTAAGCGAGAGCTACCAAAGTATGTTCTTAAGACTCATAAGCATCGTATGCATATGTCTGTTCGACTTGTGGAAGGCGATGCAACTGATAAGAAATTATTGCAGCAAATCCAAGTATTCCATAAGAAATATGAACTAGTTATGTGCAATTTCGCATTCCATTACTTCCTAAAAGACCACAAAACATTAGGTAATGTAATCAAAACTGTCTCAACATTACTTGCAGATGATAAGTATTTTGTTATGACTGCCTTTGACGGTAAGGCTATTGTAGAACTACTTAAGGCCGGCGAGTATAAGACTGATTTGTATGAAATCAAAAAGCTATACAAGGGTGACAATTTACTTGATTTTGGTCAGGCTATTGATGTTAAACTGCCCTTTAATAAGGACCAATACTACAAGGAATATCTTGTCAATATCGACCACATTACTTCTCTATTCAAGCCATACGGTATCAAGCTTATCGACCAGGGTTCATTCGATAAGTTTTCAAAGAACTATCCAGCTATCGAATCTATGACTAAGGACGACAAAAAATACGTTGGATTGTATCATTATTACATATTCCAGAAGACTGCTAGTCGATAAATGTATGCAGTATGCGTCATACTTATATCTATTTTTTGCCCTCTAACACCCCCATCGCCCTATGCCTTTGTAGCAATGGATTTCTACGCCTTTGTAGCCATAATGTAAATCATACACGTTAAAAAGGCTACTCCAACCAAACACCCGAAAACACGACCAGCGCACTTCATCCTTCTAGTGCAGATTGTCCCAGGTGCTTCATCAGGTTCTTCGTTTTCTAGGACTAAATCTATTTGCTCATTACCAGAACTATCGACCCTTAAGACAAGATTTTGATTCATTCTAGATTGTTTTGGGTTGTCGTTTAGATTTGTATAGATCATTTTATGTGAATTTTGGACGATTCTTTATATCATTACCCTCGAGTATTCACTTTTTAGACCATTATAAAGAGTGAATAAGTGAGTGGTGTACGAAGAGTCATATTAAATATTTATTATAGATAAATATATAATGTCTGAAAAACAAACAGAACAGAAAACTAAGAAAACTGAGAGTCGGCCAGTAGGTCGTCCTCGGAAGGATGTAGCTAAGACAGGTTCTCCTAAGTTCGGAATCATTAGAAAGGACCAAATTGATGAAGATTCTGAATTTGAGCACCCTCCTAGTAATCTACTTGTATGCGATGACCCCATTTTGTTTAAGAAGATTTTCTCTTTTCTACATACCATTCAGGCGAAGAATGTTCAGATGAGTTTTGAGAAAGATAGGCTTATCCTCTATGCACTAGACCACTTTGAAGTCACGAATACTCGCATCGTTATCCATGGAAAGCATATGAACAAATACTACTGCGAAACACCTATCAAGATCGGTATGTCTGAGTGCAATTTGGATATGATTATTAAGTCTGTTACTGTTGAATATAAGCTCTTTACTCTAAAGGTTTTCACTAATTCTGATGGGTCTTCGAAGACTGAAATTGTGTTTGAGCTTGTTACCCAGCACGATTTCCTAGAACGTTGCAAGCTAGAACCACTCAGTAAGTATGAAAGTCTTGAGAATGCTATCAAGAAGGGTGTTGATGAACAGTGTCCTGGACTCAAGTATTCTGGTAATGTTTTCGATGATGAGAAGCATTATCAACTGAACTTTGCTACTAACAGTAAGATTATCAAGAAGCATATTAATGACATCGAAAAGCTTAGTAACGAGATCGTTATTACGTATTCACCGGTGAAGAACTCTGCTCATAATCATGTCAAGCTAGTGTATTACTTTAAGAACAAAACTGCGATTGCTGAGATTGATTTGGGAGAGAAACACGTTACTATTGATCACAATCTTACGCCTACAGAACTAAGCCAAGGACTGCGAGTTTCTGTATCTGCAGAGAAGATTCAGAGTGTTTGTAACGCTTATAGCTTTGACAATACTTTGATTGTTTATATCGATGAAAAGCGCGATATCATGACTAAGAGTGTGGTTCATGTAAAGGGTAGCAATACTGAAGAGGTTATTGAGATTAAGACACTTACTAAGCAAAATGGAGTGTGAGAGTGTTTGGGCTGATCACCTACACTTAGTTCGACATTATAAAAGAAAGATGCTATATATCATATAGTATGTCGGAGGTGGCTTCGAATATTCCAGATAACGTACCTACAGACAGCGATGATAGTGTTTTAGGCGTTGATACAAAGGCGGATATGACACTTACAGTCATCAATAAGCTCGTTCATTCGCTGAAATCTGACACCAATGCTCTTGATGGAAATACGGACAAAGTGTTCAATATCATTTATCGTTACATTCTAAACCGTCATTCTCCAAAAAAGCTGTCGGAAAAGCAAACGATTCCACATATTAATAACATGAAGATGTGGCTGGGGTATGCTAGTCATTTAACGACGTATTTTAAGTATTCTGAACTCACTGAGTTAATGGTTTCTCTGTATGGAAAGCTAGCTATTTATCCACATAAGGCAATGCAGATTACTGAGTTAATGCTATTTGCAGGCATCGATAGCGATGAACATCAACGTGAAATTAACGAGCTATTTGACCAGATTTGCGGTCATTTATCTGAATATGATAAGGCTGGAATTGAAGATGATCGGGAAGATATCGTGGAATATGTACCGGTAAATAGCGTAAGTGATGATGTAAGTGATGATGTAAGTGAGATAAGCGACGATGTAAAGGACTCGAATGACGAAGTAAAGAATGAGTAGTGGATAGCGAAGTAAAGAATATGATATACACTTATATCTCTTTTTTTTGTATAGTATAGCGTATATAGTATAGCAGTATAACATGAATAAATACTACAAGTGCTCTATTCCAAACATTTCCAATGACGGATCGTTTTTCGTATCAGATACCGAAACAAAGAGTGTCGTTTGTAACGATAATCTAAGTAATTTTTCATCAGTTTTCATCTATAACACGAACGCTCCTTATACATACGTTGAGTGGAAGGACGACCAAAAGAGCTTATCGGATATTTATTTTCGCGTAAAAGTTTCTAGTGCTACTATGCCTTCTATTCGTGAGTCTATGTCAAAAAAGGATACTCTAATTCATCAGTTTAACAAGACTTTACAACTCACTACTAGTGTGCTTTCTGGTTACAAGTACCCTAAGCTTACCTCTAATTCCGTTCAATTAGAGTCGAACGGTGGTATGATGACAGAGATTGACTATGACGATATTTTAGGCATTTATATGAAGAATACTGATAAACTATATACTGTCGTTATGTTTAAAAACCTTGATGAAAATAGCCTAGTTTTTAGTCAGTAGTAAGCTAGTACCGGTCATTAAAAATGAATAAGTACTTGACAAATATAGCTATTGTATTGATATATAATGGAGTCAAATGTGCTCATGAGCATGGCTGTTATGCCATATGTATCAGAATGGGTGAGGGAATTAAAGGACAATAAATTAGTCATTCTAGCCGTAATTTTAGCATATATTGTTAAACTTACGATGGATAAATCAGACGATATTTGTAACAATTATTACGTACAAACAATGCTTCTTAAGTATGGTTATAAAGAGAAATATGAACCATTAGTTTTGCAAAGATTTGAATTTACGTCGGTAAAAAACACAAGTACCTCTGGTTATTCATATAGTTCATATGCAAATTATAGTCGATATATTACTATTTGTTCATTTGTGTCTAAACAACTAGCAATTGGCAAAGCTAGTAGTTCGTCTGGTATACAGTATGTTCAAGTACATAATATTGATGATTACAGCGACAATGTTGGTAACGATCTCAATAGTTATATTAGTGCTGGTAAATACTATATTACGTTTAATAATAACGCAATTAATATCAAAATTGACCAAAATAAAACAGCATCTGGCGAAAATAAACTAAGTAATCTTGAGACTATTGTTACTATTAGTGCTCTTACTTATACCATAATTAATGATTTTATCGACCATATTGTGAAGCTACGAAAAGATAAACTAAATATGATTAAACTGATGCAATATATTACTTATGAGATGATTCAGATGGATACATCTAGTTTATACTTTAAGGCATCACCGTATTTTAACAATGCTTCATTTAATGATATAATTTCTAAGCATAAGACCAATATAAAAAATATTGTAGAAAAGTTTGAAAAAACGATGAGTTTCAACGCAAAACTCGACAAACATACTAAATGTCTTAAAATGTTATTTTACGGGACTCCTGGAACTGGAAAAACTTCATTTGTTAAAGCAATTGCTGATTATACAAAGCGAGATATCATCACGGTACGGTTTCGAGATTTTATGAAACCAGTAAAATTATATGAATTACTACATAATCCTATAAAACTCAATATAGATGGCAAAGGTAGTGTTTTTAAAGAGGTTTCAAATTCATCAAAATTAATAGTATTCGATGAATTTGAAAAGGATTTTAATGCTATATTTAACCCTATTATCAGTATTGATAATGACAAAAAATCTGACGAAATTTGCGAATTAACTAATAAGGTTAAGGCGGCAGCGGCCGCAGCAGCGACATCAAGTTTTGGTAGGCCTGCCACCGATTTTACTGATGTTCTAACGACATTTGATGGCATGAATGAAATCAGTGATTCTATCATTATTTTCGCGGCTAATGAAATTGATAATATTGATGATAAGCTTATTAGGCGGTTTGATCATGTATTCAAATTCGACAACTTTAACCAAGAAGAACTAGATGAATTTCATAAGATTTACAGTTGTCCA
Organism: Iodosphaeria phyllophila; assembly: GCA_025802455.2. Taxonomy (NCBI): domain Eukaryota; kingdom Fungi; phylum Ascomycota; class Sordariomycetes; order Amphisphaeriales; family Iodosphaeriaceae; genus Iodosphaeria; species Iodosphaeria phyllophila. Next base: position 16,494 of record JAOYMO020422602.1, on the reverse strand, counting down.
GCTCATGATTTTTCAGTTGAGAACGCTAATGGTGTTATAGAACCCTACAAACTAAAGACTTTATTCACTAAAAAGGCAGATGATGAGGCTGTTTTAGCAGCCAAAAAGTCGGATGACGTGCTTAGTGAGTTTTCAAAGGACGGTGAAAAGGTTGTTATTTAACACGGTATGCTATAATATATACTATCATATTCTATTTTTTTATCTTCTAAAAAGTGAAAAAAGATACTCTAGAATCTCATATATGCTATCCAAAGTATGTAAATTCTTATTATATCAGTTAATAGTGATATTACTGCACTGGTGTATTCACTTTATTGTCCAGCTTATTGTCCATATTTTGGTAGATAACCACGCGAAAATTCTCATTAAACGATACATAAGTTACTATCTAAGTATGTACATAAATTCGACTCATTTACTAAGTATTTCAATATATCTCAGTGCGTATATCGCTATATTCATTGGAGTATATTTTGAACGCATGGTAAAGATCTTTATGTATGGTGTTGAACAACAAAGACCTTATAGATATGAACGTATTCCTACCGAATCGTCATAGTAGTCACTACATTAAGGACTATATGTGAGCATATTTATATACTACTCATCTTAAAGACATATAATGTGTTATAGTTATACACACATGTCGGACGATAATGTATGTGAAAATACACTTACACAACAAAAATGTGATGAGTATTTAGAGAAAAAAATCAACTCATCTATCAACATGCGGATGAGAATTTCGAAGAATATCGAGTATATTTCACAAGAATATAAAGAAGTTGTGCTTTCTCTCATCAATAAATTAGTCGGAAAACAGGCAATTAGCGATAAACCTACCGGCTGTCAAATCAATTATAACATCTTTACTACGAGGCAACTTGCTATTTTGGATATGTATATTTCGAACGTTATTGAATCAAATAAGATTGATAAGAAGTAATTTTATGTATGCTTATCAATTTTATATATGCTTATTTATACGTACAAATTTATATACACTTATATACGAATGGCCGACAAATACGTTGCAGATTTTGTCATTGAATATGAGGATAAAAAAGAAGGCGGAAGTGTTCAAAATGCACAACAATCAGACGATGACGATATCGATTTTGATATCACTATCACTTCTAAAACCAACGATGAAGAAATCATAGAAGTCGAGGATTTTAATTCATCAAAAATCACGCTAACTGACGGTGGAAATTCACATGAAGACAATTTAAACATGGTTTTGAGTGACTTTTTCAGCGATATTTACGTAGATTATGAATAAGTGGTCCTTAGTACCTACTAAGGAACGTTCATATTTTTTGAACAAGAAAATGTTAAAAAATCTGACCATAAAATATCGTCAAAATCGACACCTTTGCCGGAACAAATTGATGTAAAAGTTGGTTTATCGTGAATTTGACCGAGAAGAGTGTTGATTTTGAGGTATAATAAAAGAAAATGTTCCTTAGTAGGTAGTAAGGGAAGGTTTGTAAAAATGAAATGAAAAAATGACAGCGTAAAAGCGTAAAATGGCGGTATAAAAATATGAAGAAAAAAGGTAAAACCTTTTAAATCTAAAACGATATACAAAATATATCTATGTCAGAACTTCAAGAAGAGATAAAGCAAATGCATGCAGGTATTAGGGCGGCAGTTAAACAAGAAATCAAGGTCGTCGAAGCATTTATGGATACTCTAAAGGCCTTTAAAAAGCATAAGCCTGGATTCTATATGCTTAGTGAAAAGGATAAAATGGATGAGTTTTATAATGAATCTGCGATGTTTAAACCTTATAAATCTTTGATGGATAACTATCCTATTTTGGTTCAGTGTATCGTTACGCGTCTGTATTATGAGAAGAGTTGCTGCATGGAATATCTTAAGTTCTGTCACAATAAACGACGGGTTATGAACCGAACACTCGATGCTAAGCAAAAGCGTGATGAATGGATTAAGTTACAGTGCGCATATGTTACAAAGACTGCCGTTAAAATGACTAATAACCACAACAAAAAGGAAATCGATCACCTCTATCAGACTATTTATCAGCAGCTTGAAAGGGAAACAAAGAAATTCGATGATGAATCTGAGAAGGCAAAGTCTATCGCAAAAGAGGTTGATTTCTCGAGGCAGATGAGGAAAGTAGTTAGTTTGATGGGAGATCAGACCACTCCATATGAAATTTCTAACAATTACTCAGAGCAATTATCCGTAGAAGACCATCAATTTTTAGCGAATTTGGTATCAGAAAATCAACGTATCGCAGAAATTATGCAGATGTATAAGGCCGTACACAATACACTTAAGGCATCGTATGCTACGATTCGATGCCAGAATATTGAAGACCATAAGAGTAATATTTCTGCAGAACTTTATACTAAGATATCTGAGAATACTGACACTTATAACAAGGTTCATGCAGAAATTATTGCTTATATGCAGAACAATTTGAATGATGTTTATGAGGCAGAGGGTTCGTTCAATCCCAATATGCCTACTGCTCGAAAGATTCGATAACGTCGTTTTCTGTCGCCACCCCCATAACATAAATCATAGTAACTTTGATATTCACCATTCCATTTACTATGTCTTTTGGAAAATGTGTCATAGTATATTCCAAAAGACCGGATGAGGTATTATAATGATAGAATCGGAATGAATGTGCTTTGATGTATCGAACTATACTGCGTAGTTTTTTTGGATATTGTTGCATAAGATACTTATATTTGTCGTATAAGTTATCGATAAAATTATGAGTGTTAAAGCTATTTTCTAACAATCCCATAAGTAACTCAGCCCTTATGTCATTGTCATACTGGCTTAAACTTTCACACATCATATGAAGTTCATTGTGTACTTCAAACATTACAGTCTTACAAATTTCCCACCATGCTTTAAAATCAAGGTCTTCTAAAGGAGCAAAAGAATAATGATTATCGTTGTGGTTATAGTGGTTGGATACGATAAATTGGTGTGTCATGAAATTTCGGTGGCGATGACTATACCCTAAGTAATATACGATAGTAAATTCATTTTTTCGATACGTGTTGTGGAAGCTATGAAAGCTATAAAACGTGACACGGAGCTATAAAACGTGACACGGAGCTATAAAACGTGACACGGAGCTATAAAACGTGATAGTAAATGTAGTATAGAGAGGCAATGAAAATGTAGTATGAGGGTAGTAAAATGTAGTATGTAAGTAAAAAATAAAGGATAAAGTATGAAAATAAAGTAGTGTGATTACAGGTCCTCCAGGTCGATGTTTTCCTCAACAATGCCGTCGAAATCAGGGTCGCGGACAATGTCGTTATAGGTAGAACCTGTCTTAACAGTACTTCCAACAATGAGATTTTCACTAATGCCTGCGATATTACTACGAACGCCGTTGAGTGCAGAATTGCGAAGAACACGGAGAGTTTCTTGGAAAGAGAGCTGTAGGCAGGCGTTGCTGGAGTTTCGCTCACGAAGACCAGAACTTTGGATGGGAGATGGAATACCGGTGTAACACATCTCATCAGCGTAGATAGAGTAATGAATCTTGGTGTTACCGGATGTCACCATCAGTAGTTCGTTTTCAATCTTGTTGCGAGCAGCCTCAACACCAAACAGTCGATAAATCTCAGAAATAGAGTTGGTATGGCATTCCATGGGTAGGACCGATGGGTGGCGCATGATTTGCTTAAGGTTACTTCCATTTGTGAAAATATAGTATACCTTGGCAGACTCGATAGCGTTGGCGCTGTTGATAAATGTCTTCTTACGTTCAAGGACGGTAGCTCGGTTGATACCTTCCACACCTCGAACAATAGTGTTCCTTAGTTTTTCAATCATAGGGAAGACATAGTCACCGTAGAAGTTCTTGGTTTCCTTGGTTCCGCTTGTGCGAACATAGCAACGAACGAAAACATTCTTAGAGTTCTCAGGCGTATAAACGATGAAGACATTTGAGTGTTGCTTCTGAAGCTCCGTAATGATTTTTTCAATAGAAATCGAACGATTAACGAGCTCTTCCTTCGAGATTCCAAAGCGAATACACCACTTTGAGATGTCAGAAACGATATTGCGTCCAGCACTCATCATCTCGATTTTCTTCAAAATTGGAGCTTCATGCTTGAAAGTATCGTTGATAGGGTTGTTAAACTCTTCAAAGGCAATACTTTCATTAGTGATGAAATTTCCAAACTTGATGGTTTCGATGTGGTTGGCAATTTCTTGCACCTTAAGCTTGTCATGTTGATACTCGTGCTTAACGGTAATCATCATTTCAGGATTCTTAATGTTTTGCTTGACATGCATGATTTCAATCACGCGGTCCATACTGTCAGTCTTAGAACCTCCAGTAGCAGCTCGGTGCTTAGAATCAAGCACATACTGGGTCATAACTTGCGAGAGACACTGAGTCGCTAGAAGGCCTGCATTAAAGCCTGCATCCATCTGACTCTTGATATAAGTATCAATAATCTTATCGATTATGATGACAAGCATCTCGTTAGAAATCTTGTATTTGATGAGCTTAGCAGTGCATAATTCACTACGAATGGAGATACATAAAGTAACGACACTCACGCGGATATACTCGGGAATTTCTCCACCATATGTATTCATATAGCGAGTTTTTACCAGCGCATTGTCAAGCTTACTTACCTTAATAATCGCGTCTTGAATGTCAAGATCGGCTGGATTACGAAGCTTCATATGCTTGTAATTATTAGTGATATTCTCAATAATAGTATGGATATTGACTGGTAGATACCGTTCATGTGAGAAGTTGATAATAGGATTACTACTCTCAAGGTCTAGGTAGATTTGACGATAAAGGTTACGATCTTGCGTTAGTTGTTTAAACTCAGCGTCAAGAAGGGCTTGAATTGTCTGGGTGTCAGTTTTGGCTGACTTGGACTCACTTCGCGATGAAGACTCATGGGATGACCCATCATATCGATAGTTCTTCTCAAATTCCTCATTCGAAATGTTGATATGATTGATACTAACCTTAACGATTTTGGCAGAGTTAATACCGCATTCAGCGTATAGAGGTTGAATGGTAACACCGTTGTTTTTCCGGCACTTACCGAGGTTATCCACATGCAGACTCTCAAGGTTTTTACTTGAAATGCGTGCTTGGTAGCCAGCAATAGAGGTCGCAAGAGCGTTCTTAATGAATGAATTTCGGGCTTCAGCAGCAACAAAACCATACACATCGCTCCTAATACCACTCGTGAAAGAGTCGGCAACAAAGCCATTTGCTTCAGGGTCGGGGTTATATCGTTGATGATAAATAGTGATTCGGCCATGACCAACTTGATAAGGGAATCGCTTTCCGTCGTTTGATTGACGTCCAATCGATGCATTCATTGAGATGAAATTGGCGATTTTGCCCTTGACACCACCGGCGATCATCCTAAACATATGACTGTTTTCTACATCAGTTTCTGAGAGAATAGGAACAATAAAGTCATCACCAGGAGTCATTGCTGTTGTTTGTTCGATATCGTAGAACTCACGGATAGTCATATCCAGAGGAGGAGCAAGGTTGTTTTTATTCACAAGTTGCGTAATCCTTTGAGATTCGGCTCGTAGTCCAGCGACTGAACGCTCAATAGCGTCCTTGGTGTGTTGATGCTTTAGAACAACGTCGTCTAAACCGATGGTATAACCATGGTATAGGAAGAATCGATGAACGAGCTGCTGTAAGTTATAGATAACTTTTAAGGCAAACTCGTTACCATATTCGTTCGCAATGACATGGAAAATAGAGTTCTTGACGTCCTGACCAGTAGTCGATTTGTCAAGAATACCTGACTTTAGAACACCATTCTCAATGAGAATCTTGATATCTTCTGCGTTATACTTCAATACAGAAGCATATTGCTTTTGATACATGGTAGGTGTTCCTTTGTAGTTCATAAGTGGTAGAGTGAGTGAGATTAGGTCTCGTCCAGTCATACCATGGTTAGGAATATTGTATGCTTCTGCGTTCAGAATCATATCGGCCATCATAGACATTGCATGCCATTTGTCAGCAATAATGCCGTGTTTTGAGATTTCTACAAGACCCATCATACCATCTTGGAAGGCTCCAACAAGGGGTGCCGAGGATTGAGGAGAGATTAACCAGCGTTTTGCGCCAGTAAGCCACTTTGACTCAACCTTAGAGAAAACACTAAGAACCATGATACCGTTCATTTGGTCTCCATCAAAATCAGCGTTAAAGTAGTTACAGATTGAGGGGTTGATTTGTAGTGCTTTTCCAGGCACGACCTTGATAACAAGACCTACTAGTGATGAGAAAATGAGTGAAGGTTGTCGGTTGAATGCAAGCATATCGCCGTCAATAACATCGCGCATAACCACATCACCAATGCGTAGAGTCCAGGGGTTATCCTTGTTTTCCTTTAGTTTTGATACTAGGAAAGACCGGCCATCACGCTCGATATTCTTGCAGCCTGGGTAAATATCTTCACCGTTATCGAAGTAAGTTTGAAGACGATGAATGTTTGAGGACATAACGACCTCTGGGATTGCTAATTTTCGTGCGTGTTTTTCAGGCAAGCCGACACTATCAATAGGTAATTTTGCATTACAGTTGATAGTGCAACGGACGATATCAGTCACTTTCTTACCCATAAGGTTTGAACGAATACGTCCTTCCTTGCGAGAAACTCGGGATGCGATTGAAATTGGGGTCTTACTTACGTTACTTAACATAGTCATTCCACCACTGTTACCACCCTTAATCATAGCGTTATACGTAACATCAATTGTATCAAACATCATCTTTGCAGGTTCCGAAATAATCGTCGATTCTCCTACATTAGGAGGAAGTTTATCATTAAGTTCTACGAGAGTCTTGATAAAATACGTTACATCAGCAGCAGCTGACTTAATGTTATTCTTCTTAAAATCGGGTCGAATTGTGTTCGGAGGGACTGGAATATTGAATAAAATGAAGTTCTTTGGATGCGAATAAATCGACTTTCCTAGACGGAGAATCGTTTCATTACTTACCTTTTCAAAGGTCTTTTTCATCATATAGTTATGATAAGCTATCGTAACATGAGCTCCGTTGTTGTCGATCATGTTGATTACATACCGATTCAGATTACTCGGATCGTTTGATACCTTACCAAAAGGCGCAGTGCAATATTGGCAACTTCCGTTTCCGGATTTTGTGATATCGTTGATTTTCTTAATCATGTCATTCATAATCTCATTTCGCTTACTGTTAGTAGGAATCGGGACCACTGGGTTACCACATTCTAGACAGATAATCTTTGCCATTTTGACAATTTCATTCTTGAATAGAGGATTTTTGACCGGGTATTTTAAGGAAATTGATCCGAAGTGACCCATGCATTTCTGTTTGTTATGCAGGCATGTTGCGCAAGATATAGACATATCAGTCGTTCCCATGTTAAGGTTTGTAGGTCCATTTTGCGCAGGGAACCCCTTATCAGTGATATCCTTTCGAGTTACTTGAGAGAAGCTGTTTTTGAGGTTTTCTTCATCAGAACGAGGCGAAAACTGAACCGCTACAATACTCGCCAACGGATAGTCGGGCTTATAGACTGACATGTTGTGTATATACATATCAATATTCACATTTTATAATAATGAATAATATGTTTCATAGCTTTAAAAGGGGTGTATATAGTGGGATACATGTCATTTTGGCTGGTTTTGGACGTTTAACGGCTACTGGGTATGGACACATCATACAATCCAAGTGCTCTTATATGCGTATAAAAAAATGAATATTTCTACTAATATATGTCTAGATATTGGACAAATCTATAGCAATGACATCGCCCAATAAAGCCTGTGTTCTGCCAGTGACACTTGTATGAGTTATAAGGATATCGCCATAAATGGTGTATAATGCTAATGGTGTATAACACCAATATGTATCCGCCTTATAACTCCAACGGATTCGTTTATCAAAGAAGCACTATCATACACGATACTCCTTTAATCTTTATACTCGAATCTACCGTCCAAACTACGATGTTTGGTATTTTTTTAAAGTGCTGCTTTTAAAGCAATATGTTTTATTTTTAAACTTTTGTTATATTGTTTTATATATGAGTAGCCTATTTACTATTAATCCACAAACTTCATACATGCTACAGCAAGCAGCACCACAAATTGTGCTTACGTCTGTCATGACTGTTATTCTTTTAGTGCTTTTAGAGGTCCTGACTAGCAATATAACCATCAGTATTCTAGCTAAACTAGTCATTGTTTTAGGGTGCATCGTCTATGGTAGCAAGCTAATTTTCGATGCTAATATGGAGCCACAAGCATATTATAACTGATTTAAAAGAGATAATACCTAGATATTACCCACTAAAAGGAGATAATACCTAGATATTATTCCACTAAAAATGATTTTTTTAATGTAGAATAACGTAATTTCCATCCCTAATCCAATGGAAACAATAGCTAAAGAGATTCAAGGTGTTCAAAAAAGTATTAAAAAACTTCAAGAAAAGCTTGAATATCTAACGAAACATCAATCAAAAGTATCCAAAATCACTATATGTGAAGAACATAAACTATCAAATGGTAACCTTCATCCGCTTGCTGGGAAGATTATCGCTACTCAAAAACATATTAAAGAGCTTGATATTCTTCTTGAAAAACTCCTGTTTAAACAATCAAACATAACCAAAATTATAATACACGAAGAATATAAGCCATCAGGGCATGGTCTTGATTATGGTTATGCGACAATCAACGGATTTCCATATGTTATAGAAAACGGAAAAATGAAAAGTATAGACGGCTGGTCATATGTCGAATATTTACATAATAATTCATATAGATTACCTCCAGATGATGATTCTATATGGTGGAGTCATACAATATTCGAGATGGAATTGACATTTTCTGATGGCTATTTACATAGTACGAGTGATAAGCCGGCTAAAATCGTATATGACGATTTGTATGATGGATACAATGGTGATTTGCGCATTATTACATACTACTATAATGGAATACAACGTAGGCATAACGACAAACCTTCAGAAATTCATCAAGGAACTCTATATTGGCAAACATACGACAAACCACACCGATTATTTAACTGCGCTTGGATTGGGAATTGGCATTGTCCAAAAACATATTCTGTGAATAATATACCTTATTCTAAACGGCAATTCTTCAAACTTATGAACAAAATCATCAAAAACAACGCTCTAAAATACAATATTACGAACAAATACGAGGAGATTTTGATGAATAATCTATCAATAATCAACACAATATATACTACTACACTATAAGATTCACACTACTAACATCGTAAAAAGTGATTTTTTTGGTATATTTATACCATTGTTTAATCATTTGAATGTATTCACGCGTCATCAAAAGGGCAAGAAAAAACAAAAGAAAGTGTAAAAAACTCAGAGACAAACGAGATCATATGGCGCTTCAAACAAAGGTGACCAAGATTTTGATACACAAAGACTATCATTTGAGTAATAGTTCTTTTGACCATAAATTAGCAAATATAGGGTGTTCATTCATGATACGAAAAGGCACCTTTGTTCATGACTTATCAATTAACGGATTTTCGTATAAAATACAAAATGATAAACTACTAAGTGACGACGAGCTTTCATATATCCAATATACGAAAGGCGAGTCGCGTGTAAGATATGGCCGCGATGTATTTTATGCTTATGAGCCAGATCATGCAAAGATGAAATTAACATTTTCTAATGGATTTCTACACAGCATTCATGATAAACCAGCTAAAAGTATACTTGGCAATTATCAGGAATATCACGACGAGATTGAGTACTACTTTAATGGAATAAAGCATAGAAATAACGATAAATGCTCTGAAATTGAAGGAATAATTGGAGGAGTATTGAGAACATGGAAAACTAATGGTATCACGCATCGATTATTCAACTATGCCCGTATTGATAATTTGTATCCTTATGGCGGAAGTGTTATAAACAATACGACATATTTTTACGATAGATTTGATGATATCATGAACAAAATCATCAAAAACAACACTCTAAACTTCAATATTACTAACAAATACGAAGAGATTTTGATGAATAATCTGTCAATAATCAACGCAATATATACTACTACATTATAAGTTTTACACTATAGTAGTATAAATGGGCACGGCAGTAATGTTACAAAAAGTGATTTTTTACCTCCAATATACATACATTTGATAATGAGCGATACACTAAGTCCTGATGTCGTAGAGAAGATTAATGAGTTAAAAAACAGTATTAACGAGTGTCAAGACGCAGGGAAAACATATGATGATATGATTAAAACGCGCAAAGCTGAGATTATATCATATGAAAAACAAGTTATAAAATGCGAAATTATGAAAGAAATGTTTCAAAAGGATATGAAAAATCTTCAAACTAAGATCTTGATACATGAACACTATAAACAAAAGAAAGATGGTAGAGATTACAACGCTCATGTATCAATCAATGGATTTTTATACAATGTGATCTACTACGAACTTACTAGTGCAGATAACTTATCTTATATCGAATACATAGAAAATAAGGATCGGACTACTAGTATCCAAGATGTAAGTTTTGAAATCGGAGGAAGTGATATTGAATTGACTTTTTCTAATGGGTTATTGCATAGTGTTAACGGTAAACCATCGATTAAGTATCAAAAAAGACCTGAACGTTACTATCATTATGTCGGCCGTCATTGTAGTCGTAATGATAAACGCTCTTTGATAAACTATAGTGGAAAGCAAGAATGGAGAGTGAATTGTGAAGAGACGATTGAAATAGTTTATCATAGGTTGTTTAATCGCTGTTCTCTAGGAGAGATAGAACAATACGCGTTACATACAGATTGGGATGATAATGAATTCTTTGGTAAAGGCCGATTCTTCAAAATCATGGACAAAATCATCATAAATAATGCATTGCCATATAATATTACTAACAAATATGAGGAGATTATGATGAATAACTTGTCTATAATCAATACAATTTATACACTAACACTATAAATTTTACATTCCTTAAGCAAAGTTTTATCCCATAAAAAGTGAATTTTTTACACAGTAATAACTATACTCCATCGTATTTTTACAATGAGCAAAAACATAGTAGGTAACGTTGGTGAGAACGTTAAACCACATCAAAGAGAGATTGAAGAGCGTCAAAAAGAGATTAAAACTCTCCAAGAAGAAATTGAAGAGCTTCAAACTAAGATTCTGATCCATGAAAATTATCAATGTCACAATAGACACTGCGATAATGATGAGCGATATGATTATGAACACGGTATAGTAATAAACGGATTTTCATACGATTATGATGCAGGAAACCTCGAGAGTACAGATGACTTATCTCGTATCGTATATATATATCGAATAAGAGTATACGATGGTCACCCCGAGATTATGAAATTTGGCACGCAACCGGAGGGTTTTATAACTTTTACAAATTAACCTTTTCTGAGGGTCTTTTACATAGCACTAACAATAAACCGGCGATTAAAAGTCAAGAAGACGACTATCCTTATTATTACTACTATAAGGGCCGACAATGTAGGCATAATGACAAATATTCTTCTCTGAATAATTCTGGGCATAAAAGGTGGTCGATTGATAACACTGATCATAGATTGTTCAATTATTGTTCTCTAACCCCGCAATCACCATATGCGGTACAAGGTAAGAAGTTTAGTAAGCTCCGATTCTTCAAAATTATGTATAAAATTATTCAAAATAACGCACTAAAATACAATATTACTAACAAATACGAGGAGATTATGATGAATAACTTGTCTATAATCAATACAATTTATACTCTAACGCTGTAAATTTTACACCACTTTAGCCAAGTTCTACACCACTGCGCCATAAAAAGTGATTTTTTTACTTAGTAATAATCACGCTTAGTAATCGCATATTTTGACGATGAGTGAAAGCGCTACTGAGAAGGTTAAAGAACTTCGATGTGAAGCTAAAATACTTCGAAATAAGCTAAATTTGGTTCGAACAGATATCATAAAACTTCGATGTGAAGCTAAAATACTTCGAAATAAGCTTAAGCTGGTTCGATTAGATATTACAAAACTCCAGCCAAAAATAACCAAAATTAGGATTCATGAACGATATCAACCATACACGCATGAAAATCGAAAATCTGTTACTATGACGATTAACGGATTTCCATATAAAATGGGGAAGAACGGAATTTTAGTAAGTGTTGATAAATTATCGTGCATAAAATACACAACAAGTAACCAAATATCATCAAGACATGATGGATATTCGTGGAATAAAAGATTGTTTGATCATGGCGGGACATTTACTTTTTCAGATGGGTTTTTACATAGTATTAACGATAAACCTGCACATAGAGAATCGGCTCAACCTTCACGTAACAGAGAAATATATCGGTTTGTACGTAGAGAACCAAAAGACCTACTTGAATATAGCTATTTTTATAAAGGACAGCAGCGACGGAATAATGATAAGTATTCTCGTCGACATTATACAGGATGTAAAGAATGGTTAGTTAATGATGGAGGTCATAGATTGTTTAATCATTGCAGTAGAGAGCTTTTAGGTAACGCATACTATATACAAAATCACGGGTATACCATGTTATCATTCTTCAAAATTATGGACAAAATTCTCATAAATAACACACTAAAATACAATATTACTAACAAATATGAGGAGATTTTGATAAACAATTTATCGGTTATCAACGCAATATATACCACTACGCTATAAGTTTACAACACTTAAGCCAAGTTTTACAACACTTAAGTCAAGTTTTATACCACTATAAAAAGTGATTTTTTTACTTAGTATTAACCATACTTATCGATAACAAGCACATATGAGCAATAGCGTTGTTAAGAAGATTAAAGGGCTTCAAAATGAGATTGGGTCACTCCAAAACAAGATTGAAACATATCGAGATGAAATTGAAAAACTTCAGCTCCAAACGACCAAAATTTTGATTCACGAAAGTTATCGACCATGTGAAGGAGATGAAGATGATGACACTTGTTATATGACAATCAATGGATTTCCATATATATTGGAAGGTAATGGAATTTTAGTAAGTGTCGATAAATTATCGCACATCGAATATATAACAAATAAAGAAATGCCTCCAGACAATGATTGTAGTCATTTATGGTCTATTCATGGCGGTATATTTACCTTTTCTGATGGATTTTTACACAACATTAATGATAAACCTGCAGTTAAAAATAAACGGCGCACATGTTATCATTATTATAAGGGACGAAATTTGCGAAATAACGATAAACCCTCTTATTATGCATATCGTCAAAATCATGTGTATAATTCATGGTCGCTTGATGATATGATTCACAGACTATTCAATTATAGTAATCATTGGCACATTTCCGAATATGACATAATGGACAAAACGTATACTAAGTCAATATTCTTCAAAATCATGGACAAAATCCTTCAAAACAATACACTAAACTTCAATATTACTAATAAGTATGAAGAGATTTTGATGAATAATCTGTCGATAATCAATACAATATACACTACTACGATGTAAGTTTTACACTACTACGATGTAAGTTTTGCACAGTAACATCACAAATTTTACACCCTATACTATAAGTAGTTGCGGAATAACCATTATAAAAAGTGATTTTTTTACTCATTATAACTACATACTGATAATGAATGATAGCAATGTGATTCAAGAGATTTTACGTAAGGATTGCCAGCCCAAAGATGTTTTACCTAAGCCGGTAAAAATCCCGATTCATGTAAATTATCGACCACGACCGTCCGAAAACCGAAAACACGTCTGGTATATGACTATAAATGGATTTCTATACAAACTAGGGGCAGATGGAGATCTGGTAAGCGTTGATAATTTATCGTACGTGGAATACGTAACAGACAAGAAAATGCCATGGTCAGAACATGATAAATTTACATGGAATGAAGAGCTTGGCTTTATCAGTGGTATATGTTTAACGTTTTCCGATGGACTTTTACATAGTATTGGCAATAGTCCGGCATCTAAAAACCAGCCTCGATTTGAATATTACTATTTTTACAAAGGTCGCCAGTGCCGAAATAACGACAAGTATTCGTTTATAGACTACAATTATTGGAGTCGCCACCAAGAATGGCGAGTCAATCACAACCCACATAGATTGTTCAATTATTGGTCTCTAAAGCGGTTAAATCAGTATCGATTACAGAATAATGAACGTAACTATACTAAGACTCAATTCTTCAAAATCATGGACAAAATCCTTCTAAACAACATACTAAATTACAATATTACAAACAAATATGAAGAGATTTTGATGAATAATCTGTCTGTAATCAACACATTATACACCACTACGGTATAAATTCTATACTCTAACGCTATAAATATTGACGAATAATATACACTAATGTTATAAAATTTACACCATTACACTGTAAAAAGTGATTTTTTATCTCAATATATACAATATTAACAATGAGTGACGATGTAGTAAATGAGATTAAAGCTACCCAAAAAAGTATTGAAATGCTTCAAAAACGTCTCGATTATCTACAGTCGAAAACAACCAAAATTACGATACGAACAAGCTATAAACCAAAGCCTGTTTGTCATTGTACACATGATTATAACATTATGATCAATGGATTTCCATACATATATAAATCGCAGAATGGAGAGCTAGAGAGTTTTGATAAGCTATCGTATATCGAATATATACCGGATAATGTAACCGATTTACTGCCAAACAAATGTAAAATATGGGGAGATAATGGCGATAATAGCGGTCCTTGTATTGTACATTTTACATTTTCCGATGGTTATCTTCATAACACTAACAATAAACCAGCGGTTAAAACACATGGACGACTCTATTATAGTTATTATAATAAAGGAATACTTTGTCGATATAACGATAAACATTCTACAATGTCTTCAGAAGGGCATCAAATGTGGGATTTTGTCCATGGTTATCATAGGTTATTCAACTATAGCTTTCTCATTAATAACCGAGAAATCTATTTTCTAAAAGGTATAGAATATTATTGTAAGACTCAATTCTTCAAAACCATGGATAAAATCCTTCTAAACAATACACTAAACTATAATATTACTAACAAATATGAAGAGATTTTGATGAATAATCTGTCAATAATCAACACAATATACACTCTAACACTATAGATTTTACGCTGTAGTGGATTTTACATCATGGCGAGTTTTACACTACTTCGTTACAAAAAGTGATTTTTTTACTCCATAATAACGTATATTGGCAATGAATGCATCCAGAATCGATGAGCTTAAAGGAATACAAAACGAAATTGCAGCAAAGCAAAATGAGATTGAAGTGCTCAGAAAGAGGATGAAACCACTTCAAACAAAAATTCTAATGCATGAAAATTATCGATTAAACGAAGCCGAAGAAATCGGCAGATGGGGTTACGATCTGACAATAAATGGGTTTTCATACAAGAGAGATGAAAATGAAGTTCTAAGAAGTGTTGATAATTTGTCATATATCGAATATATCAAAAATGAAGACATAACGTTAACAGAAAGGGCTTATGTCGCGTGGGATGAAATAGGGTTTGAATATGATGGATATCTTGTCTTTTCTAATGGTCTTTTACACAGTATTGGTGATAAACCTGCATATAAATCGAAGGGCCGTGATGATTATTATGAATACTATTATGAGGGTTATCAATGCAGACATAACGATAAACACTCCATTGTAGCATATGAAAGATGCTATGAATGGTGTATTGATTATAAAGACCATCGTCTGTTTAACCGTTGTTCTCTTATACAACCAAACAAGTATGCACTACAAGGGGATATGTATATTAAGCTCGAATTCTTCAAAATCATGGATAAAATCCTTCAAAACAATACACTAAACTTCAATATTACTAACAAATATGAAGAGATTTTGATGAATAATTTATCAATAATCAACGCAATATATACTACTACTTTATAAGTTTTACACTACTACCTTATAAGTTTTACACTACAGTAAGGTTTACGTTATGGTAAGTTTTACATCGTAACAGCGCTACAAAAAGTGATTTTTTTACTCAATACTATGCTTATTGAGTAATGAGCCAAAGTGTCGCTGAGAAGATACAATGGCATCGCGATGAAATCCTAAAACTTCAGACCAAGATTTTGATTCATGGCCTTTATCTAGATGATAAAGACATTAAAAAACGCTACGTATACAATATAACGATAAATGGATTTCCATACTCCATAGAGGATGGTGAAATCAATAGTGAAGATGAAATATCTTATATCTCGTATGGGTCAAACAAGAACATAAAAATACAGCGAGATGAAGTCTATAATGCATGGATGATTATCGGTGGGTTTCAAGATGCTGTTGATTTTACTTTTGTGGACGGGTTTTTACATAGCATACATGACAAACCGGCGGTTAAATGCAATGGTG
>JAOYMO020422515.1:0-24678 GCA_025802455.2 Iodosphaeria phyllophila | reverse complement strand
GCGGAAGGTAAGGGGAAACGCTCGCCAGTGGTAGCTTCGATGGTGGAGCTGGCAGAGGACACGAGATTACCGAGCTGGTAACTTGTGCCGACGACGAAAGTGCGGAAGGAGCCGGGGGACAGCTCCATGAGATGGATGGGGATGACGCCCCAGGCACCCTGGACGCAGAACTGCTCGAAGAAGGCCGCGGCGATGACGGAGTAGGAGCTGGTGAAACTGTACGGGTACAGAATCGCGCCGCCCAGGACACACATGACGATGATACTAAGGCGGCGACCGAAGATTTGCGAGCTGAAGCCCACCACAGTCCCGCCTAGCATGGCGCCCAGATTGGCTACGACCTGTGTTATTGTCATGGAGTTTTTGGAGAAGCCGAACTGTTCCTCGAGCATAGTCGGGTACAAGTCTTGGCTGCCGTGTGACATGAAGTTAAATCCGGCCATAAGTAGGACGAGATATACCAGAAGTAACCAATGTCGACGCAACGCGACTTTGCCTTCTTTGAGGAAGGTCTTTCCAACGCTACCTTTCGCCTGACGAGCCCCTTTTTGTTGCTTGTACGTGTCCGTCTCACTGAGCATGAGACGCCACAGGATGATCAAAACAGGTGGGCACGCGCCAAACCAGAACAAGGGCCGCCAGCCATGGGAAGTCGTGCCCACCAATCCGCGGGCAAAGGCTGTCGCGAGAAGATATCCGAAAGCATAGCCTTGCTGGAGAAGTCCGCTCATCATGCCTCGCGCTTCAGCTGGCATGTCCTCCAGAGCTGTGGCAGCAGCGTTGCCGTAGAGTCCACCCATTGCGATACCGAACAGAGCGCGGCACGCAAGGAACTGTTGATATGTTTGAGAAAAGCCCGTGCCCTGTGATGAAAATCAGAAAAGATGCAGTCAAAGACTAGTTTAGATCAAACTCACCAACTCGAGCACAATGAATAATAAATTGTTCACAATGAAGGGCCATTTCCGACCCCATCGGTCGGACGCAATACCGAATGTGATGGAGCCAGCCGAACGAAGCATTAATACTGCCGTTATACCCCACGTAATATCTGCATTGGTTTTGCCAAATGTTTTGGCAAGATCTGAGACGGTCAAAGAAACGGTAAAGAAGTCAAACGCGTCCCAAGTCTGTCCACATAATAATGTTAGTCTGACTTCTAGATACCTCAGAAAATAGCATGAAGCAACCCACCCAAGCAAAAAACGCAACGCCAAAGAACGCCCAGTGATGCCGATCGAGCATGCGGAGCAGTCGAATAGGATTTGGCGCCTTCGCCATGGCAGGCTTCAGTGTTGAGACGCGTGTCGCCAAATATTTACCGCCGGACATTCCATGGTGAGGCGGGTGGACATCGTACTCCATGCCACCCTCGCCATCACAAGACGCTGTTCGAGCTCCCTCTGGAAACGGTGCCCCTTGCTTTTCCGCGCGTTCGGTCGCCATGGTTGTGATGCTATTTCGCTGGCGTTTCGTGTAATACAGGGTTCTATCTCTTTTTACCTACCCGCCTTTTAAGGATAGCAAAAAAAAAAGTGAATATAGCAGGTATCCGTGCCAAGGGATAACCAGTTGAGCTGCTAACAGAATCGATTTGAAGGAAGCGCTAAGCGCGGAAACTCAAAACGACGTTTTGAGGCTTCCTAATTCCTCCACCTGCATCGGCTGTCCAGCAGCAGCGGTAGCGGCCACACACGGCCTTAATTTGCGTTGATTGGTCTGCGCTCGGTTCAAACGCGTGGCCAATAACAACGAGGTTGGAAGGACGAATGGATTGAGAGTATTTGGAGGAAACTCATGGCGTCACGCAAAGAGTCAGATACTGACGACAGCGTTCTATTTAAATGCCCGACTATTTAAATCCACAACCCATGGCCTCACGATTCAAAACCGCTGTCCATTCACAAAGCTAGAAACTAAACCCCAGATATCCCCAAACCCCCAGAATAGAAGGGACGGCGTTCAGCAGGGGTAAGGAGAGCAGAATGCGGAGAACCTTGCAACCCCGTTGGGCGCCAGGATCAATCCGGCTAGAGCGACCCCGAATCCCGATTCTTGGCTCACCGTGTAAAACGTGCGTGGCCGAGGAGCAGCCGATATCAGTTCCATCTTTTCACAATTTGTGAAAATTCCGCGATTTACTTATGGAGGGCCGACGATGGTGGATCCAATGATGACCGATTAATGTAACGTCTGATAGGACACATAGTACTTCCACAACCCATTACTTAAAGTGCAGAGGTTCTCCACTCCTTGCCATGGATGTAGGGAATGCGGCGCGTTCCACGTTGCAGCGGGATGAATGGGGTGTGTTGGGGAGAATGCAGGCCTACGGCGGGTCAAGGCTTCGATCATCCATATCTTCCATGTGACTGTATGTGATTTGAGGATCCTGGTTAGCAGCTTTCGCAGAAGAACGTCGTGGGGTGTTTCGGAGCTTCCGCTGTCTGCTGTATGGTAGCCGTTTTCCAACGAAGGACGTTAGCAATGGCTATACTGGTGACGGAATCTATGATGCTAGTCTTAGCTCGGCGGCGCGGGTACGCAGGTACTAGGGCCCTTGGAGTTTAGACGATTGACTCCGGGGGTTTGGCCCGGGCTGCCTGGGGTGGCGCAACTACCGTCCCCACTTGCGCAGCCGTTTGGTGTATTCGCTTGCCTATTTACTTGGCTACCGGTAGTTCGCAGGCCAAGGATGGCGGCAAAAATAATCCGTGCTTACTAAATAGGAATCCGACAGGACCAGGTCTCCTAGACGTCTTAAGACCTGGGAACCGGCACGTGAAGGTAGTATCTGCTCTCGGGCCAATTGCGGGTTGACTATAACTAAATGTTCGTAGTACAAGCCGAACGTAAACTATCACCAACCCCTTCTGGGCTTTCGCCCCAAATCCTCCTGCCGGGTATAGTCCAAGGCTATCCCTGAAGCACTACTGCGGTAGTGCGGAGAGAACACCCAAGGATGGGGAACCTGGAAAATGCCCAATGTGTCGGAAATTTCTTGATCCTCTCTACCATAGTACTGGGTTCCCCGTGTCGCGTCCAACTATACAGGAATCGTTGTAGGACTTCCTCCAGTTGGTGCATACAGTGTTATGTTCGGTGGTCGGGTAGTCGAACTGGTAGGGAATTAAAGTGCATTATGTTGGTAAAACAGGGAATATGATCACGAGGCCTCGCACAGGTCTTGGCAGTGTTCGTTATTGTTGGGGTATAAGATATTACTTACTGAACTTTCACTACGATTGAATCAGCATCGAATAAGAATAGTGTACGGACTACTAGTATGAAGGTCGAATTGTGCGCAAGAAAGAGTATCGAAACTGCTGCGAAAAAGAATGAAAGGGTTGAGGATCAGTACTATGCCCTGGAATGAGTAACGATCAAACCCTAGATCATGTGTGACAAAGAATTTGCAACAAACTTCTAGATTACTTGGCTGTTCATCAAGGACGACACCCCTATCCCTACCGAGACACGTGGATGAAGCAAACTTATGGGATGCCGTAGCTATGAAAGCGGGCTAGCAATACGCATATGATGGCTCGCTCCCAAACACGTGGATAAGACTGATATCTGGCCACTGGGTACCGTATCTTGTTGTCTACATAGTGTTCAATAGTTAAGGCGCAGCTTGTTATTGTTAGAGTATGCGTGGAACGGTATTATCTTACATTATTCCGAAAGATCCACAGAGGCTGCAGCGGCGCATTCAACCGAAAACATAACCGGGAAATATTAGCGACATTTTTATGGGTACCGTTCCCGCTTCGATCCCCATTAGATCAACTCCAATTTATGACAGTGTTGTTACAGATTAAAAGCAACTCTGAGCGGTAACCTGTACTTACTAGTACTTCATGTAACATCGTGGTATCCATGACTTGACTTTGTGTGAACGCTAGCTCGATACACAAGCGTGGATGGTTGGGTGTTGGGGAAGGCCGGAAAGGTCCATCGGTTAAGTCCGTAAGACTGTCCCTCACACGCCCTGGGGAATCATAGGGGCCCACAACAAACGTACACATACGATGGTCATGCTATGAATCCCACGAGAGACAGTCGAATCCTGCAGTAGTTTCGAGCACTCAGCGGTTCCAGAGTTCTTATGTGTCACAAGAATGGCACGTGGGAATAATATCCCCGGCGGAAGATTACAGATGCGACATAAAAAACGAATACAACCTCGGCTGGCTGGTCATTGCCACGTTTTTCCCGCAGTGTCGTTTCATGGACTACCGTTCCTACTGTGCAACTTAACCTCTAACTACCATACATGGTTGAGACGTCATCCAAGTCGGTAGCCCTATGCATGTCCAATTCTTTCTATGGTGGGAATACTAGTTAAATCTCCCAGTAGTTCCTGGGAAAATAGTGTACAGACCAGCGTGAGTGGAAATTCTCTGGCAAAATACCCGTAGGACGCTTGAGTGGATCGGGATGACTGGTAACACTGGAAACCGACAGAATAATAATCCTAGCCCTTCTCCTCAAATTCAAGAATTTCACGATACCTCGCTTTGAATAGACCCTAGTTGCTCGATTCTGCTCACACACATCAGTTCCCGTTGAATTTGCGTTGCACACGTTGTATCATGCACATAGTGCAATAGTATCTGCATTGAAGTTGGGAATCATCATAAGTCACGATACACGGGTATGTTGGACCCACAGTTACAACGCAGAGTTTACCAGGTCAATTTGTCCGGCCTGAGTTGGCAGGTTTTACATCGAGATTTGTGTGTTCAACAACTCCATTCCGTAGTTTCCGTAGTCGATGTGGTTGGTATCCCAAGATGTTCCCCAACCTAGATGTTCTGATGCTCCCATCATGCCTAATAACCGATTCGAAAAGCAACCAGGTCATTGTGGATCTCACTACTAACGCGATCCTGGACTTCAAGTAGAGGGAGCGCTCGAAGCTTCCACCTGTATTACTCGCTTTTTTTAAGTTTCTTTTGAACATGTCCAGTGTCCGCGGGGCCAGTAGTGGACAAATCAGGAAACTTACTTACATTCGTTGTCTAGGCCTCTTCAGAAAGGGGAGGGAATACACGGCTATTGTGCGTATTAGGGAGAGATTGTTAGTTACTCGTCTCTAATGAAAGACAGGCTTCCAGGTCAAAGATTACGGGGCAAGTATTTTCTATTGATCAGAAGTAAATGCAGATGTCTGATTGGAACAACTTACGGCAAAGCCTGATCATATGATTTGGAGTCCGCACTATTGAACACAACGAATATCACTTTGTCCAGAGGAGGACCATCTTCGCCTTCGCCTTCGTTATCTTCCAGAAATCTTTTTACTGACTCGCTAGCCACCATAGCTCCCTCGGTAGCGGGATAGCCATAGACTCCAGTACTGATTCCGCAGAAGGCGATTGTCTTGAGGCCCTTTTGCACCGCTAGCTCTAGGCACTTGGCGTAACAAGATTCGAGAAGGGACTTGGCGCGTTTCGGCGAGTACTGACGGTAAACAGGGCCAACAGTATGGATAACATGACGACAGGGCAATTCATAGGCGTCTGTGATGACAGCATCGCCTGTTTCGCAACCTCCAATCTTGGCACACTCCTTCAACAGACTTGGACCAGCAGCACGGTGTATGGCTCCGTCAACTCCACCGCCACCGCGCAATGAGCTATTCGCCGCGTTAACGATAGCATCTACTTTAAGTTTGGTGATATCTGCTCGAACTACGCCAATATGGTCGTTGTGATCAGGGTTGGGTCCTGGGACCAAAGGCAGGCTTGACGTCTTGAGCGCCTTTTTCGTGTACAGTTGTGTGAGCGTTGGAACGTCTGAGGGCAAGATGCACGGTGCCATGTTGACAGCTACGCGACGCATATGCTGGGGATGAAAATGATGATATTGATTTGAGGATGATGTAGGATGCGGTCGTTGTACGGACCTAAAGCGGGATTGCCTCTTGGAAAGAAAGATGTCTGGAGACCCTGATAATTTACCTATGATGTAGATGGGAGGGGCGAAAAGGAAGTAACTGACGCTGGACTGGAATCAAAAGCATCTCACCTTCACCGAGATGTTATTCATGCAGGTAAGTCTACTATAATGTCTTTGAAATTGTGGATTCAGGTCTGGTTACTGAGGTAACTGCACCTGACCATTACTGAGATGCGGTAGCTAGCTATAGATGCACGCTTGGGTGGGCACATCAAAGCGTGCCCCCTTCGTCTGGTCATCATCATCATGAATTATCGCATGCATTGTTTTTCGTTTCGTTTTATATCTTTACGTCTATCCGATAGACAGAACCCATATAAAAGAAATAGACCGCAACACCTAACCGTCCTATCTACCATTCTAGGTACTGAGAACCATACTTTTACCCCTCATTGCTTCGATACTGTGCGTCTACAGTACCTCCGTCTCTTCGAAAGTCTGTCTAAAAAGTGCAATTGATGAACATCTTTAGGATCAGCAGGTCAAGTAGTGCTGTTGTGATGTCAATCCTTCTGCTTTTTCTGTGTTAATCGAGATAATCGAACCCGACCCAAGACGGAGTCTAGCTGCTCTGAGAGAATATTCAGCTTTTTCAACAGCTCACTTCAGCGACGTGTGGTTTTTGGTCAGTATATCATGCATGGGCTTGGGAGAAAGCGGATATCAAAGGTATGCAAAGGTGCGTTAGACAAACTATCGGAGAGACGGAGGTATGAGATGCTATAACATGATATCCTTATCTCAGTCATTAGACTCGTGTCCGATGACGAACCTTGCCTGCTTGCGCAGGCCGCTCTGCACCGTTTCGGCACAAAATTTTGAGGCGTATTCGCTATTGCGTGTGGTGGCAATACTATTCCGTAGCAGGAGGCAGTCGGATAGAAATACAAATGGCCAGAGTATAATACAAGAGGTTTGCATTACACAGTAGCAATGCGTAAGAACAACCCACCACCGCATGGTGTTGTGCACAGATCTTGCCAGCTCCCAGCTCCCTGGAACCACGAAGTATTTTGTAGTGCACCGTATTGCCCGTAGAGTCTCCACATAGCGCAAAATTTCACACTGCATCGCATCTTGATAAGAATTTGGGTGAGCCCGCGCGGACGCGGCCATTGATCGCGACAATCATAACACCGATCGCACCAAGACTACGAACTGTCTTTCCCTCACGACCATGCTACGCTGCTCACGCTCGTCATCTTCTCTACTACCCGTAACACAATTCCTCCGACATGAGAGCCGTCAATTCCACTCCTCACGGGCCTCGGCCTTCCCATCAGCCAAAAAGGGAAAAGCGCGGCTACTGAAACCCAAGAAGGAGCGTGGAGTACCACTATCGCCCCTCAGAAGAATTATCGAAGCCTTGTGCTCTCAGCATGGGAAACGTCAAGCCATACAGGACAGGCTGCAACGATTACTTCTCAACAAGTGCAGAAAGAAGGCGAGGGAAAGTCAACCGGTGCCAGGCCATTTTTATGGGCCAGCTCTCCGCAAAAAGAAACCCAACGGGCTCAATATGCCTAATGAGCACCGTTATTCTGGACTCATAGATAACGTCCATCGCTTGATCGGTTTCACCATGGAGCACATTGCTTTAATCACCCAATTCAGGGCGCTTTACGCTGTGGGAACACAGAGCTCGTCAGCAGGAAAGGTCGCCTCGCGGGATCCAAATGCCGCAGGTGTTGTTGACGTGCCTACTCTGTTAAACGATGATCCATTTCTACCACAGAGAAAGGCTGATTTCACGGATGTCTTTGGCCTCATCAATCTGGTCACACCTAAAATTACACGGCGCGAGTCAGCTCCCGACATTCCTGATAAGATAGAATTAGTTCAGTTAGGGGGATTTCAAGCGCCAAGGCAAGTCCGCATTGTGGGGGTGTCGGCAGGGACAGATTGGAAGCCAACTTGGACACCACGGATGCCCATCTGGCAGCTCACCCGCATGCCTGAGCTGGAGAAGCCTTGGATGGTTAGGGCGGCGGTGAATGCACTACGTGCCCAGCGTTACGCGATGCAAAGCTCCCTTATGACATATAACAACACACAGAGAGTTCTTCAGAACCAGATTAGAAATTGTGTCGATGCCTACCACCACTGTGTCGAAGAAGAAATCAAGAAGTTAGTCAAAGGGCAAGAAGAGAGCGCGGAATTGACTTCATATCAATTGTTGTCCAGTGCCTGTCTCGAATTTAAGGAAAGACTTGATACACCACCTATGGAACCCTGGGACCCTCCGACATCAGAATACTGGCATTCAATTAGTATCGCGAATCAATTTAAAAAGAGAAAAGGTCTGCGAATGATGCTCCGAAGCGAGGAGGTACTACCCCTGGGCAAAGTTCGCCAAGTCCCCTCGCTACCCCAGTCACTTACCCTCACGCAATCGCCCATCGAAACGCCAAGGGTAGAAAAGCCGCGTTCACAACCGACACTTTTCACGCCGCATTTGTCTGTCTCTATCGGCAAATTGAAACCGTCGTCAGCGGAAACACTCCCGAAGCCAAAGCCAGTGAGCCCACTTGGGCTCGTGACACCAGGACGGGCTAATGCTCAAGCCGAGTTCTGGGACAAAGACCGGGACAAGGATCCATTCAACTCCTTTCGAAATTGATAACTACAGATCTTGTTATCGTGTAGGAACCCGCGGTAGTCATCATGTTACCAGGACAGCTTGATGTGACGCAACGCATCCTCCTCCTCCCGCTCCCGCTCCAGAGCGCAGAAAGCCAGCTACGTGGCCGGGAAATTATATTTTACCTTAATTCCACTAAAGCGGAGGGGATTCCCAACTAAAAGTCCCAGGATCAGCAACCACATGTCCGGATTCTATCAAACTCGAAAACCTGATGGCGTTGATGGTAAATCGGAATGTTTTTTTAGCACGGATCTGAATGAGGGGGCTTGGTGATCTGATTATGGTTTGATCGATGCACGAAGAGCCCAGGGCTCACAACAAGACGCTGTAGCTTACAGGTGGTGACAGGATGTAAGGGATTGAACAGAATGTGTCTCGGAGTTGTGTTAGGGTATTACAGGCTGAAGGACTGTATAAATACCACGTGGCATTTCCGCAACAGGCGCAAAAGGTTCACAATAGGGTAGAAACTGGTTGACCTGCTTTTCTTGACAGCGGATACTTAGACTCGAGGCCGAATGAAACTTGTACTGTATGCAAAAGGGCGAGATATTGGGGAAAGGACTAGTGTTATGTGCTGCTATAAGAGTCAGTCCATCAAGTTTGATGGTGGTGACCATAATACTATCTCGGGAAGAAGCTCCACTGGTCATTTAGACCGCGACGGCGTGATTCTTCATACCTTCTAGCAAGGCCTTTACGAGTCACGAATCCCACTTAAGAGTTATTTCTTCCGTCACGTGGGTGCGATCTTCGCATGTCAAGGTCAAGCTATTCCCGGAAATCGCGATTTTTACAAAATCAACCCTGTCTATACCGGTCCGCCACATACCGGTTACCGGGGGATAAGGGTAAAGACCTCTGTTTTTAAATCTGCATGGAAAACTCTAAGTTACGGCCCTCCTATACCGGCAGTGCTTTCCCGAAATTTCAAATATCTTAACTGCGTAGTAATTGCACATGATTCAGTGAAATAAGTCTTCAGGATTTTGTTGATCCCATCGATAAGACAGTCGGGAATCTTCTGAGGACACACCGGAGCAGCGTGCTGCCGCGCAATCCGAGATTTGGGTTGGCAGTGAAGATGAGGAGGAGGAGGAGGAGGAGGAGGAGGAGGAGGAGGAGGAGGAGGAGGAGGCAATGGTTATTATGGCTCAGGAACTAGAGGCACTCCGATTCGCAAGGAGACTCGCAGAGCAGCTAGAGGGCAGGCAGCTTGAAGTTCTCACAAGCTTAGGAAGAAACCACTGTCAACTATTAAGATCTAGGCATTGTGATAGGCAGAATGCGCCCTAGCAAACTCTCCATCACTTCTCTAACTTTTAATAGCTCGTAGAATAGCTCTGAATTGATCGGTTTGGTGTTGCATGCCTTGGCGGTAGAATTTCTGGCCACCTAGTCGCCCCCAGAACCTCTGCCCTCCATATACTGATAACCTGGGAATACCGGTAGGAGCACCCATGAGAGTACTGCTGGTATGTGCAAGGTTGACTGTAGTTTAAAAGTAACATACGTACTATGAGAAAGCTATGTTCCAGTTCATCAGATGTAACGGTCAATATAATGAGAAGAAGGTTTCTCTATGCTCGATTATATGGAGCGCACAGCTCCGCCGGGACGACGGCGACGCCACAGATGTTTGCTGTTTAAGTCAACGTCTCTATCTTGCATTTTAATCCCGCTTAATCGTGGGGGCTATTTCGCGGCCCCTTGCCCTTGGGAAGCAAACACCCAAAAGTGACAGAACTATATTTTTTACCAGGGCCCGACGGGCTTCCGCATCACAGTCTCAGCTGTCGAAAATGAGCAATCAATGAAAATTCGAGACAACATCGCCACGTTGCAAATGGCTTCATTCCAGTCCACCTGTCCACAACGCTGCCCGGATTGCAAACTGCATGGGAGCCACTTCCTCCAACTCTGATTTGTCAAAACCATAACGGAAGCTCGAAACCTGGCCTGCAAACCTGACACGGCTGGTTTGGATTGTCTCAATCCAACAACTCTCAACAGCGTATGGCTTTGTACCATCCAATTCAGCCAATTGCTTTGGTTCACGCCGTCCGTACGTCACCGGACTCCACAAAAGAAAAGTCAAGCTCAAAAACCAATTCCTTTGGGTGCACTGCGTATGGTTGTTTCTAACAAACTGTCTTCTGATAAGTTGATGTGTGGGTTGGATCCTATCAATCTGTGCCGTTCACAACTCAGCGAGATCCCCATCACCAAGAACACCAATCATCTGGTCTCGAAAACTCTTACGGCTATTATTCCCATTATATACACCCATCCATCTACGTGGCTTGCCTGGAAAAACCGCAATTGCTCGGGTAAAGCCGCTCGCCATGCCACCCTCGCTGCATCCCGCGCAGATCGCGCCAGCAGCTGAAACAAAACGGTCAACCGCAAATCGCAATTCGCGGGACGAGGACCAACCAGCAGCAATGCAACAGTCGCATCCAGACCTAAGCGAACTGGCGATGCATAATTCCCGCACCCACAAGGATCGTCACGTGACATCTCAACCAGCGTTGAAGATGTCTGCAGCTCAAATGGATTTATTACCAAGTCGGCGTATAGAACAGAACGACGAAGGCACCTATTTCGATGTAGAAGGGACCTACAAGCACGACTCGCCATGCAACTGTATATCAAACAAGAAGCACTGGGCCTGCGCGCTCGCTGTGGTTTTCAGATGACGGCTCACCATGCCGTGGCGAACGAGATCCGGAGACAGTGCAAAGTCCCCGCAAACGCCATACAGTGCAAGAACAAATTCAACTATCTGTTCAAGCGCTTCCGCGCTTTTGAGGATCTTCAAGCATCGCCTGACTTCACGTGGAACGAGAGCACTCAGCTCTTTACGGCCTCTCCGGCTGTGTGGGAGGCTTACATCATCAAGCACCCGGATGCAGCTTGGTTCCGCGTCAATAGACTTGTTTTCTTTGATCTTCAGGCTGAGTTGTTTAGTGGCAATCGCAGCCCAGAAACACGCGCCGCGTCCACGGCTGATAGCAGCGGCGTCGGCGACGCTGGTTTCAATGGGAGCGGGATGGCAATGGGCGAAGTCGGGGCGACTGAGAACGACTTGGAGGCAATAGAACGGCAGTTGGAGGCGCTGAATAATCGGAAGCGAAAGGCTCGCCATGAAGGTCTTCAAGAGGAAGGGAGGAGTAAGCGTCGGAGGAATACGAAAGACACCATTTTGGTGGATAAAGATTTTGGGGCTGAGGAAAGAAGGTTGACAGCACCAAAGGACCGAAGACGAAAGTCTCGTCGTAGAGAAGGAAATGAGGGATGTCTAGAGAACGGTATTGTAAATGGTGCGAACGACTGTTTGAATGGCTTCACTAGACCTGCCATGAGCGCAGAAGCAGCATGGATTGAGTCGACAGCCCGAGCTACTAGACTGATGAAGTGCTACTTGGGCTGCGTTTCTGATGACATTGTACTGGAGGTCACGACCCTATGGGCTCGAGATCCTGCGTTGGCAACGATGTTCCTGAATTTGGACCACGAATTCCGGATAAAATGGCTTCAAAAATTCAGTCGGGAATCCAAAGCCCATGCGGTCTCTCGCGTAGGGAGGAATCAGAAGGGTTTCAAAGAAGGGCCAAGGCCACAGAACGGCGGTTTGGGTGGGTCGGATTTTGCAGACATGATGAAGGAGGGTCTTGAGATGTCAAGAAGCGTTGAGAGCTGTAGTGAAAAGAGATATGATTACCCGCCAAGAAGTCTTAGCGAAGTTGCACTGCTTGTTCGTGTACAAAAGCTCTATTTAGTGCTGGTTTCTGATAATGCAGCTTGATCCAGTCGCTCAACCTGCTTACGCAAACCAAATGAAAAGATAATCTAAAACTTAATCAGGTTTGAACTGGAAATAATTCTTCAACATCAAGCTGGTAACTCTGCGATAAGGGAAAACTAAAGAAAAATAATTCAAGTGGAATTTTGTAGATACCGACCGGTAGGCATGACATGACAGTTAATGAAATCGCAAAGAAACCGAAAAAGCTAAAATGAAAAAAATAGAATAAAAACCGACCCGCATCCAATAGATGCAAAAAGAGAATTCATGCGGTGTGTGCGGATCGAACGCACGACCTTCAGATATCAAGTTGTTCCCGAAGTTAGTCTTCAGTCTGACGCTCTCCCAACTGAGCTAACCCCGCTTACTGTTGAAATAACTTCACTTATTAACTCCAATATCTGATAGTCTGTGGAAAAAGAAACTGGGCGGATATGTCTCGGTACCGTATCCGCGATCCACTATTTTGCGAGGCAGAGTTGCATCGTGGGGTGATGGGGATCGCGGAGTGGGCACTAGAAAGGTACTAACCTCTAGCTGAAGAAAAACCCACCTAGGTTGTCTGCCGGGTGTAAGAGTCAGGGCCCGAAACCATCGACTCCAAGCATTGACGGGTACGATCTCAGGAATCCCCACCAAGTCATAGAATAAACCAGGCCGACACAGTGCCAAAGGAACAAGAAAGGAGGAGGAGGGTCCAGTCAGACTCACACGCACTTCTACATCCCCAATCCAAAAAAAAAAAAAAAAAAGAAAAAGAGAAGGAAGGCGCGCATCCTGCCCACCCAAGTCTCAAAACCGAACCATCCACCCATACCGGTATCACACACGTCGACTTCCACAAATGCACTCAAAACCTGGAAAAAAAATCAAATCGTAATCTTCAAATCTCAATTGCGTCGAAAAAAAAAAAGCGCTCCGCTGGCTATCAACACAAGCTAGAATTTTGGTTTTCCCGTTTCCCACCGTCCATCCCTTCTATCCGTCCATCCAGCCATCCAGCCATAAATTTCCTCATCTATCTAATTTGATACCTGAGTATGCGTCCGTCATCTCTCGGGAAGATATAAAAACGAGAAAAAAAATGGAGAAAGAAACTGAGACAAAGCCAAACCTGGGCTCCTATCATCCCATGTCCTCTACTTGCCGTAGAACCACTTAGTAGCAGCACTTTCACGGGTAGTCTTCACACAAGCCATGTCTTACCCTCTCAACCCACCATCCCCATCCCCCACCTCGCCCGCACCCCCCTCCACAACCCCCTGCGCATCATGCTCGCCCACACCTACACCCACACCGACATTCCCCACGACACTCTCCCTCCGCACAGCAGCCTTAACAACCTCAACGCCCAAGCAAACGCAACCAATCCTCCTCAAAACCGCAAGCAGCGCCATCCGCAAATCGGCCGACAAATCCTTCGCCAACAGCTCAATAGCCAGGAGATAGAAACTGGGCACATGTTTCTGAAACTCCAGTTCAGGCCAGGCGGCATAGCCCTCGAGGACGTCCACCACGACCGGGCGCCAGGCCATGATGTTGCGCTGCTGGGACTCCTCCTCCAGGGCCAGGTACCCGCGTATGACGTCTTTGCAGAGCGGGACCAGCGCCCGCTCTACTTCGGGGCGGCTGTCCGCGCGCGAGGCCGACGTGTCGGCGAACATGCGGAACAGAATCTGGATGTAGGTCGCGGCGGAGCCGGACTCCTGCTTGAGCAGGTTGGGGGGCTGTTTCATGAAGCCCTCGCGCCACAGACGCATGCGGAGCTCCTTGTCGTTGTTGAAACGGCGGGCAAAGAGGAACGATTTCTTCAGGAGAGCCATGAGGCGGAGGAGCTCGGTGGAGGGAATCTGGGCGTAGACGGAGTCGTTGGAGAAGAGCTCGGAGACGGTCTCGATCATGAGGAGCTGTAGGACGCAGCGGGAGATGATCTGGTTGAAGAGGCGGCGGCGGGCGGCGGTGACGACAATGGGCTGTTGTTGGAGGGAGTTGGAGGGGCGGTAGTCTTCTAGGGGTGCGGCGGTGGCGGCAGAAGGGGAGGCGGCGGTGGGGGTTTTGAGGGGGTCGTTTTCAGGATCGGGGGTCGGCGGGATCGATAAGGCACTGGAGTCGGACTCAGGGATTGGCCCGTGAGAGTCGGTGCCGTTGATTTTAAGGGGGTTAGGGTCCGGAGATTCTTCAGTAGGTGTTAAGGGGACCTGAAAGCCGAGGCCTTCCGTTGGCGTGGAGATGGATGCAGGGACGTTGATTGTTGTGGGGGAGAACAGTTGGTAAGCTGTTGTTCGTTCGAATAGTTCGCAGAATGCCCTGACTACTCTGGACCAGTGTTCGTTATTGAATTTAGTGACGTTCTGGAGGATGAGTTGTTGCAGGCAGTTACTGCCTATCCGTGCAATTGTATCGTTCTCTTGGCATATGCAGAGTGCTAGTAGCTCGAGGAAGCGATCCAGCATGTATTCCAATGCGTCAAAATAGTGCGTGAAGAGGACAATCATGTTGCGCAGAGCCTGGATCATCGTAGTCGACAGCCAAACAGACAGCTCTTCGTGATTCAGCGCATTCGACAGTTCCGGTCTCGACCTGAGCACCATGAAGATAGGATACAATTGCTGACGCCAAAGAATGTCCCAGAAATCTGACGGGAAATCGCCTCCGTACTTGAGCAGCGCATCAAAGAAATAGTTCAGCGCATTCGAGCGTACCTCCAGATCCTCGCCCGTCATCAGAACATCATGGAACGCAAACAAAATTGGAAACCAGAACCCTTCCTCGACCGATGTATCTCCCGGTTTCCTTTGTGTCGTCGTCTCCGCCGATTTCCCGTCTTGACCGGCTGTAGCCAAGTACTTCTGGGATAAAGGGCATTCGGGTGCCTTGAGCATTCGAGGGATAATGGACTTGAGAGTTTCCATGGCTTGCAAGCTTTTCTTCTGGAACTTGGTGTTTTTCGAGAACTCAGTCAAGCAGACAATGAGGTCCGTGAACGCTCCCTGCGATATCACAACACCGAAGCGGGTCCTGTAGACAACCAGCACATTATCGTATGCCAGCGTAACAATGGACTCATTCAAGTCCCGCGCGGCAACGGTGAATGCACCAAACATGGTCCTCCACCCCGAGCGAATATTCTCCCCGCGCGCCTCAATCATATGCACCAAACACCTTAGCGCCAGATCTTTGACGGTCAAATTCGTCGAGTTGGCCATGACATGCTCGAACGGTTTCAAAAAGTCCTTCTGGAACTTGAAACCGGGCAACTCCTCGATCTCCATAAACCTTATAGACAGCTGTTTCAAAGAGTCTAGCGCAAAGTAGACGATATTGATATTGCTATGGCAGCCCACTTTGTTGAAGTGTTCGCCGAGGACGGCCCAGATGTTGGTCCACTCGAAGCGCACACGCGTCATGTTGTAGTAGCTGATCTCGACAATCTTCTGCAAACTGTAGGTTCGCGGGGAATCGTTGGACCCAGACACCTTGATCTCATCCCAACTGACCTCGGTGAGGGCCGTAGCGAAGTGCACGATGGCGTCGCCGTTCAGAAAAGCCGTGTTACTGAAGATCCGGTCGACGCTCTTGTTGACCTCGTCAGATCTGATTTCGGTGGCAATCTCCATGGAAACCCCCTTGGAGCCAGGGTTCGACCGGTTCCGGTTTCGCGAGGATACTGTGGATCTCCGTGATTCGCTGTTGCTTCGCTCGGGTGGCATGAAGCGGGCTTTGGATACATCTGGGATGGCTCCTTCGTCAACGCCGCCGGAGATGAGCTGAAGTCGCTCGAGCTGGCTGATGCACATGAGTACGTCCTTCCACGATTGCCGCAAGTAGTTGCCCTCCGTCTGGCCAAGTTCCAAGATCGCTCGTAGGGCCTCAATGTTCTTGGCGAGGGCTTCCTGGGGGTTATTCAAATTCGTGGCGTTCTTGAGGGCGGACATGAAGGCCTCTCTTGGGGTAGAAAGCTCAAACAAGCAAGCAACTTTGACTGCTTGTTTCATGCCCTCTAAACACAATCTATTCACTTCCAAATTCTGAGCTTTCTGCATTTGGCTGGAGAGGGCAGAGAAGAAGGACATCCACGTCACGTCAAACATGGGTCCGACATGCCTAAAGGACGTAGCAGGTATGAACTGGATGCCAGCCTTGGCCGCATTCCGCCTCTGGTTCTTGAACAAATCCTTGAACAGCTGTTCGGATCGGATGGCGATCTCCTCAGATTGCTGCACAAATGCCTCCCGCTGCAGGTCGCGACCCATGTTAGAGAATGCCAAGCCAAGACCGGCAGCAAAGCCGCTAGGCTGCTGCGTAGAGGGCATGCCCGCCGCGGTTGCAGCATCTCTTTCGCTCTTGAGCACGATCTCATTTTCAGCGATCTCCTCGTAGATCCCAATGAGGTATTCATCCGGCAGATCGGCATTATCGTTGATACCACGGTTATTCTTGATGAAGTCCTGCTTGGTCATGCGTTTATCCTTCATTCGCGAACTGTGTAAATCCGTGTTCAGCATAATGACCGAGTAAGCCAAGACGTAGGCCGTATCAGCATTCGCAAACGCATTCGGATTGCCCGTCAGGTAGCGATTGGCGAATTTAAGCATGAAGCGATCAATTTTCTGTGCCTCGCCGGGCAACCGGAAAGATTGTAGGAACTGGCGGAGAGCATCAACGAATCGGGTTTTGTTGAAGTCCATTTTGTCTACGAAGGCATGCATGATTTCGACGCTCTTGGGATCTCCCTCGCCCAAAAACGTGCCAAGGGAAGCTTTGTCGAGCCGGTCGTTCGTCAGTAGAAAGGTGGCGATATCTTGGGGATTGTCACTCGGGATGAAACCACCGGAAAGCAGAAGTTTCATGCCGCGTTTTGGTTTTTCGTTGAAGACTCGGATGGCATTGGACACGGCTGTCTTGCGGGCTTTCTCCTTCTCGAGCTGCGCCGGATCGTCGTTGATCACTGGTGTTGAGGGCAAGGGCGTGTCGAATCGAGATGTGTTGTCGTTCAAAGAGGGATCTAACGATTCCCGGATGTCATCCGTAGAGCGCCTTGCTTCGCCTTCGGGGGAACTCCCTTCTGCGGCTGACCGGCCTACGGAGGACCAGTTGACCAACGACCTCAGAGCGTCGACCAGGGAGTCCAATGCTACTCTCTTCATCACGTACTCCTTGGGCACTTCCGAGTCCGCTTCGTTTGGCGGAGCAATATGCACCACAGTCAGGGGTGGCGGCAGCATGCCTTTCAATTGCCACTCCGCGTTGGTAGCCGACACCGCTGCCTTCTCCTCATACATTTGCTCCAGCGTGGAAGTTACGGCGACCGGGGCGCTGGCAAACTTAGAGAGGTCCTCGATAATGGTTTGGAAAATGTTGGCAACATTTCCATCGCAATCATAATTAAGATAAGTTTCGACCAACCCTCGCGGATCGGCACACAAACGGTTCAAAACATTTACAAAATACAGCTTCTGGTTCAAGGGGGCGGTCCGTCGGGCCAAGAGCGCGAGATATATCTCGTTTAGAAAGACCTCAATCTCTTTCTGATCATGAAGAGACAAATCAGCTTCTGGCATCAAGCGGCAGCATGGGATGTGGGGGTTGTGGGCTTACCTTAAAAGGAGCACGCATAAATTTCAACATGAGCCAGAAGATCTCACAGCAGACTTCAAAGACGCGATCGACGGAGCTGGCGCCATTACGGGTAATACTTAGACATAGGTAGAATTTGATGGCTTGCAGGAAGCTGGTAGATTCCTTGCTTTTAGAGTTGGTTATTGTACAGTACGGGGAGGTGAAGACGTGGATATGATTGTTGAGCAGTGTACGGATCAGATGCAGAGAGATGAGCTTCGACCGCATGGGCTGGCCCCGGATATCGTACAAAAGCTCCCCCTGCAAAGCCTTGGTGGACAAGTTACAGAAGGATCGGAAGACCAGGTAGGCATCCCGGATGTAAACCTCGTCCACAGCATCTTGAGATTCAGCGCTCTCTTCTGCAACGGATTCTGACGGATTGTTTTCCGTGTGGTCAGAGCTGCTTGGGGGCGATTTCTTGGGCCTGAGTTGGGTTACCATGGTGGGACCATCGCCGAGATTCGAGTCGTCGAAGCTCTTTCTATGCTCCAAATCTTTCAGTGTGAGCTTCGGCCCATCGCTTTGCTCGACCTGTTCCTGCTGACTCCCGCTGGTAACTTCCGATGGTGCGGTCTCAGAGTCTGAAGCCCCGTCGGTCGCCGGTTTTGGTTCGGTCAAAGCCTGTTGTTGCTCATCCCCATTACTACTATCCCCATTCCCAGTCCCATTGGCTTGAGTGGTAGCGGTAGCGGTGACCGAGTCCGAGTCAGGAGCTTCAAATGTCACGTTGCTCGAGCTGTTGATACGAGATAGATTCAGGCGGGCCTCTTTCATATGCAAGCGCGTCCTGACACGCTCAAAAACCATACCAACCATCTGCGTCAATGTCCCTTGCGCGGCCTGTTGTGTATCTGAGCTCCTAGAGAGCAGGAAGACATTGTAAACTTGACGCACAGCCTTCAGCAAGCCGGCCCCGTGCACTACGATCTTGTCGTTGAGCACGGCGGCCAATAGTGCCTGGACAATGTGGCGCTGAACATCCACCGCCGTGGTTTCGCCCTGGAAAGAGTCGCATATCGTATCGATCGCGCGATCGATCAAGGGCACCTGCTCTGTGCCATCTTGTTGGAACGCGCCGGCCGTGAGGTAGGATGACGAGATAAGCTTGCCAATACAGTCGAGGGCTGTGTTGGTCAACTGGCTCGAGCCCGTCTTGGTGGCTAGTTGTAGCGGAGCGAAAATGACGTTGGGATCCGGCTGTTTTGCGGATGCTTCGGATGCACTTTCTTTGATGGCCTTGAGAGCCTGCTCGGTGAGGTCGGCCAGCTGTTTGTTCTTCTGGCATTCCTTCGAGGCCTGGATGGCCTCGAGCGAAGACACAACGAATACGAGGGAGCTCATCGTGGCCGTGGGAGGTGCGCGCGAACACCATGCGCCGAGGCCATTCGTGAGGTTGTCAGTCGAATTCCAGTTTCTCGTAGTACAGTTCGTTGTGCGGCTGTCCCTTGTTTCATGGGGGAAATTCGTGGCTTGGGTTGTCGCTGCTGTCCCGCCGTCACGATCTAGGATCTAGCAAACAGTCGTTACAGAGCGTGCAGCTCAAACAGCTGTGGTCCTATTGTTGAAGTTCCCCCTTAACCAACGGGTGCCCTTCGGTCGTGTCGGACCTTTACTATCCAAACTGAGCTGACCCCTTATCGGAGCCAACACGTAAGCATAAAATTGGCCTACCGTACTCTGTGTGTATTCAGGCCGTCAGGATGACGATGTGCGGCAAGGACCCGTGGTTTATATAGTAATCGGGGTACGTAGTAGATCCCGTGAATTAAGTTGCAATGCAAACAGAGTGCTATCGCAAAACTCTACAACATCCACGGGAAAACTACCGAGTGCTTCACGTTTGAAGTGTTGAAGCCAGATATCGTCTTGATTGAATGGTTTCCTCATTCAGCGCGTCGTCGGCAATTTCAGCACCTGCGTACCGAGCCAATCCGAAGCTGCGGCAACATTTTTGGCTTACATACTGTGGAAAGTAGTAGGGACAAGGTGATGAACCAATATTGTTACGGCATCTGAGGTAGAAGCACATGTTGAAATTGAAACCAGCTTTCATGTTGAACTTGGTCCATGCATTCGTATCATCAGCACTGCAACGATTCATCAGCCCGTCAGCCTCACAGCCACAACTGCCGGCTATCAGAAGGTACCAGGCGTTCGTAAGTGAGATTCCACGAGATTGAACTTGACGTCAACAGTTCGAGGTCAACAATTCGGGACAATCTCAAGAAGGATACATAATTGCCCATCCAAAGGTAGCAAAGAACGACGTAAGTTACTCAACCACATAGTAAAGAGGAAAAAGAACTCCAGGCATTCTGGCAATCAATTAAGCATTTGGAGATGGGCAAGTCAGCAACAATCACGGGATTAGGCCGCCTAACTCCTTGGAGCTTGCCTGGGAAACCAATCAAAAGAGGACACCGGAACGGATTCGGGTTGGGTACTCGTCCACGTTGGGGGGCACCCGGCGAATTTTCGTGTGGGCCTGCAGGGTCTTTACTGCCGTGACTACCATTCAGGGGCTAGTGGCGGTATTTGACTGGATTTTACATTTTAGACACCTGTTGGGAAGCAGTTTTGGTAGTAGAACTTGTGGATGAAAACGCAGAAGTGATCATGTTCGATAATTTACATCGTGGCTTTTCAAACCGCTGAATTTCCTGGGATACAAATAACGCCGGGCGGGAAAACGGATCGGTACAAGAGCCGACGTACCCCGAAATGGGACCCAAAGTAGCTTAGCCCAGTACGGCCCGGCGGAGCTGCTGGCGGATGCGGCCGGGTCAGCTCTCCCCAACGTCCAGCTACAAAAAAAAAAAAGTCAATGGAGAATGTCCGGAAGACTGATGCGCTGAAGTCAGGCACACCGTCTCTCAAGCTAGACTACCTGGGGTAGATCCATCCGCCCAACCGTTGATCACATCCGGAGCTAGAGACAAACATTTTGTTCAAAACACGTTTTCTGAACACGCACACATGCCAAAGAGAAGTCCAAATCCACTCGCTCATTGACGGCACTTCTGTCTGTTGCCGGGGTCGATCACGGACGGCCACGAACTACCGCCGCCACCGCCGCCCACCTTCCCCCTCCATCCAACTGTCTATCCTCTCCACCCCGTAACCCATCCGGCCTCAACTTTCAGCCACCAGCACAACCACACATCATGTTCAGCGCCGTGCTTCGGAGGCGGGTGTTGTCAGCCTCGGCGGCATCAGCAGCTTCGCCAGCCCTCCGTCTCAACCCCAAGCACGCAGCGTTAGCAGCGAGATGGTACGCGTCGTTTCCGCCGCACACGGTGGTGAAGATGCCGGCCCTGTCCCCGACCATGACGACGGGGAACATCGGGGCTTGGCAAAAAAAGGCAGGCGATACTATTGCGCCCGGTGATGTGCTTGTGGAGATTGAGACGGATAAGGCGCAAATGGACTTTGAGTTCCAGGAGGAGGGTGTGATTGCTAAGACTCTAAAGGACACAGGCGAGAAGGATGTCCCTGTTGGCTCTGTAAGCTTAACCCCTTTTAGATGATATGAACGTGGCAATTATTAACTGTGAGATAATCAGCCCATCGCTGTGCTTGTCGAGGAGGGCACCGATGTATCCGCCTTTGAGAAGTTCTCTGTCTCCGACGCTGGTGGTGATGCCGCCGCGCCCAAATCTGAGAAGAAGGAAGAGAAGTCAGAATCCGCGCCATCATCCAAGCAGAGCTCTGCGCCTGAACCTGCGCCCGAAGAGTTCGCACCATCCGGAGGAAAGATCGAAACATCCCTGGACCGTGAGCCGAATATCAGCGCAGCTGCTAAGCGATTGGCCCGCGAGCGAGGCGTCTCCGTTGCCGGTCTAAAGGGATCCGGCCCTGGGGGCAAGATCACTGAAGCCGATATTAACAAGGCGCCTGCCGGTGGTGCAGGCTCTGCCAGTGGTGGTGCCGCGGCTGCATACGAAGACACTCCCCTTTCCAACATGCGCAAAACTATCGCCAAGCGCCTCCAGGAGTCAACGCAAAACAACCCCCACTTCTTCGTCACCAGCAAGATCTCCGTCACTAAGCTGTTAAAACTACGCCAGGCCCTCAACATGTCGGCCGACGGCCAATACAAGCTCTCCGTTAACGACTTCCTAATCAAAGCCATGTCCATCGCCTGCAAGAAGGTGCCCGCCGTCAACTCCTCCTGGCAAGGCGATTCCATCCGCCAGTACAACAGCGTCGACGTCTCCGTAGCCGTCGCCACGCCCAATGGTCTCATCACCCCCATTGTGACCGGTGTCGACGCCCGCGGCGTCGAGTCCATCTCCTCCAAGGTGAAGGAACTCGCCAAGCGCGCCCGCGACGGCAAGCTCCAGCCCCAGGAGTACCAGGGTGGCACCATCTCCATCTCCAACATGGGCATGAACGACTCCGTCGACCACTTCACTGCCGTCATCAACCCGCCACAGGCTGCCATCCTCGCCGTCGGCACCACCCGCAAGGTGGCTGTTCCTGCTTCCCCCGAGTCTGTCTCCGAGAACGGCATTGAGTGGGATGACCAGATCAATGTGACGGCTAGCTTTGACCACAAGGTCGTTGATGGTGCCGTGGGCGCGGAGTGGGTGAGGGAACTGAAGAAGGCCATCGAGAACCCGTTGAACTTGATGCTCTGATTGATAGAATCTATTCCACGCGTGAGGCAAGCAGAGAGAGAGAGAGAGAGAGAGAGATAGTATAAAACGT
The DNA here is from genome assembly GCA_025802455.2 of Iodosphaeria phyllophila. Taxonomy (NCBI): domain Eukaryota; kingdom Fungi; phylum Ascomycota; class Sordariomycetes; order Amphisphaeriales; family Iodosphaeriaceae; genus Iodosphaeria; species Iodosphaeria phyllophila. The sequence continues at coordinate 1,930 of JAOYMO020422515.1, read as the reverse complement.
GCACATAGAAAAGAGAAGCGTGGAGCGATGTGAATGACTAAAGACTCAGGGAGGAGGCAAGGGAGGGTATTAGGAGGAGGGGTGGGGGGATATGAAAACAGGGAGGATATTATTGCTGGTAGGGGGGCTAATGCGCTGTTTGCTTGGTATTCATTCCCCTGTACTTATCAAGTAAAACTTTTGAGGAATTCCTTTTTTTATATTTAAACGAATGAGATGAGTATATGTTCTGTATGCGTTGGGGACATCGAAGGTCTAGGGCTAGAGGGGGCGTAAGTTGAGCTGAGTTCCAGATGAGGCTTAGTACTCAATAGTGGATGCAGGTGGGAATGCAAGTAATGCAGTGCTTTCACCACCAAATCGGCCTCGTGCTGATAATGGCTGTGAATTACTCAAGGAGATATAGCAGTTAAAGCTACGACTAGATATATCGGTGCATCCGTCTGTCAGTTCACGTCTATTTGCATCCTTCTGACCCCTTCTGCAACATGGGCATGTATTTCAAAAGCGTCAACAACCAAAACGAAAGCTCTCCTACACGTTGTGCCACGAACGCCTCCAGGAGGCTCACGACGAGCTTCTGGAAGAGCTGAGAATGGCCATTCTATGTAGCCACCGTTCGCGGACGACTGATGACTTCCAGGTCAGAATGAACACGATGATTTATGCTGTATACATTTACTTTTCTTTCCACGAGGATATCAGGGGGCAACTCGGGTGATGGCATTCAACTGAGTAACGAGATACAGAGCCCGAGAGAACCGAAACGAATGGTTGACGACCGAGCCAGGCTGTGCCCACAATGTCACCATGGTAGATCCGTAGCGCTTCTGCCCTGTAGCTGCGCGAATGTCAGCATGGCTTACCTGTCGATCGATCCAAGACTGCAGAGCATCCTGGTGGTAGCGATGGAGATCGTGGGTCCGTGTGAGACCAACGCCATCATTCGTCGCCTGGCCGGACGATTGCAGACTGGCGTGAAGAACCAGGTTCTAACCTAGATCCCGGCCAAGGGCAAATCCAACGACCATGACCATTAACATCCCGTGGGTCTCGACGTGATGCTATAATAGAAAGTTCCAAGCATCCTCGATGAAGAACATAGACCTCTAATTCGGATGGTAGATGCGGATCTTATCGGAGATGCTTGTCCCCTGAACTCGGCCGCATTCCCCTATGAACGAATACCTCGAGGAGGATGAACGAGCGAGGATAGCTCCGAAGTGTCTCGCGTACCTGCCATCCACGGCGGGTTGTTAGAAAGTACCGGTCCAGGAAAGGCAAATCCCGCACCGACAACATCTTTGATAGCGATGTTACCTAACATTCGCACAAAAACTCCGTAGTGTACAGCCTGAGCCAGAAAAGAAAATCTTCACGGTGCCAGCTAGTACCGCAAAAACACCGAAGACGGCGGGTTCAGCAAGCACAGTACAGTATGTAAACCGGACCCTCTCCCGGTGCAGAACGACCCATCATTACAACAGAGCCGAGCCGAGCCGAGCCCATCCACCAACCAACCTGGTGCTTCGAACCCAGTCCCACAACGACCCGATGTCGAGACCATGGTCTCAGCCGTGGAATCCGACCAACCTACCACAGTAGAAACCACTAAGAAACCACCAAAAGTCGCCCCGCAACCCCATACTCACCCGGCCTCAGAACACAGCCAGCAACCTACGAAATCTGGCCCGCCGTTAAGCCAGGATGCCATGACTCGCTGCGCTGTGCCTGCGACATACCCGTTGCGCGACATGCAGGACTTTGATTTCGTCGGCTATAATGAGCATAGAGATATTCCACCGGCTTCAGCATCTTAGGCCCACCCGTAGCCTCCTCTAGATAGACAGACAGGCAGGCGAACCTGGTGCGAGACGCTCGGAACAAGGTCGGGCAAACCCTACGATTACGCCTTCCCACCCGCCCCCCC
>JAOYMO020422356.1:0-24173 GCA_025802455.2 Iodosphaeria phyllophila | reverse complement strand
TAGCTTTAACAGGAGGCTTTTTTATTACAGGTTGCTGTGTACTTTGTTTGTTGAATTTAGTAAGACTTTTATCTAACGTTCTTCTTGTAAGTGTTGTATTGCCTTCACCACAGCCAGATCGTTGCCCCGGTGCTGTAATCCATCTTCCAGCCAGTTTTTGTCGAAGTATGATGAAACTGTGGTTTTTTTTTTTTTCATCTCATGGCTTTCCTCCCATTCATGCGTTTAACCCAGAACCCCGCCCTCTCCCCAAACCTGACTAATCTTCCCCTCCCCACCAGACCGCGGCCAAGGCCTCAACCACGCCATCGACGACGCCGGGCGCCTCGTGACCCTCCTCGCCGCCGCATCAGCAGCGCAACAATGCCAGAGCCAACCAGCCTCCGGGAACGCCAAAGACAGCAACAGCAGCGACCTGATCGCCGAGTACGAGAAGGAGATGCGGGCACGCACGGGCGAGGAAGTGCGGCTTAGCGAGACGAACACGTTCATGATGCACGACTGGGAGACGCTGAGGGAGAGCCCGTTCATGAAGGCGTCGATTTCCAAGGTGGGGCTCGAGTCGGGGTAGATAATGTAAATATGATGGGAGGGGATCTGGGGAAGCTGATGGATAAGTGGGTTGTGGGGGAAGGAAGAACTGAGATTTACCCTTGTTAGATAACTGTGAAGACTGATTGCGTGTCGCGGCTGGGCTGGAAAAGTTGTTCTGGATACTACAATCTATGACGGAACAATGTTGGTGTGGTGTTTTACTCCTCGATAGGCCGATGATGAAGAACCACGAAATTCACGACAAAACCATTTCAATACCAAATTCTTTTTTTTTCTCGTTTCATTTCATAATTACAATCAAGCAAGCAGGAAGGCTGAGTGAACAGCAGCATAGTATTCCTTCAGCGAATCTTCCGAGCTTATCCCTCTGTAGCGCAAACGCCCTTTCTATCCCCTCTGAACTCCTCCCTATGCGTCGGCATCGCTCGTATGTATACCGTGCTGTTAACCTTGGCGAGCGAGTAACCGAGAAACAAAGAAATGGGCAGGGGAACGCCAAAAATGTAGAAGCCGCTGCGTGTGTATGTACATGAACTCCGAGGCGGACTGATTCTATCAGGTCTCAGTCCTTGAAGGTTTGTACTATTCCATCTTGGGAGAGCTCCTTGCGATTTGTCCAGCTCATTGATCAATGTGCGAGCGACGGCGTGAGTAGAAATATTGGCCACCGGACTCATACCAACGCTCTCAACCATCCGTGACATATGCCCACCATACCATCCAGGAAGCCTTGAGAAAACCCTCCTCTTCAAACGCCCACCTGCTCACGGGCACCATCAGCGCCCATCCCCTGCACCCTTCGATCTACCTTGCTGGCCCAGCGGTGTTTTGTTCGCCGCGACGTGACTAGCGTGTAGCATCATCTTGAGGAAGTACGTCTGGATGAAGCTCTCCGTGTAGTAACTATGATCGGCATTATGGGGCCCCACAATATTATGCGCGAGCTCGTGGGCAAGCACAACCCACCACCAGATCGTAGCCTCAGCGCGGGACTCGGCGTCGGTCAGGGCGGCGGGAATATGGAGCTGAGAGAAGAAGCGGAGATTACAGAAGATGGCACCGCTGTTGTTGAAGGCGATGGTGCTTCCCGCGGCGTCGTAGAAGATGTGCAGGGAGCTGGGCTTGAGGCTGTAGATGGTGGCGACGTCACGCAGGAGCTCGGCAAAGGCGTTGATGTTAGTGTGGTTGGCGTTGAGGAAGGCCTCGGGAGTGGTCTTGCTGGTTCGTTCGACGAAGACGCGGGTTCCGTTGGCTGACTCGACGATCTGGATGAGATTCTGCGCGGGGGTGGAGTCGCAATAGGTGGCTTGCTCTTTGACTGTGGTCATGCTAGGTGGGGATTCGAGAATGTTCGATCCGTGGGGCCGCGTAACGTTGATAGCGTTGAACAAGTTTTGTTGAACGACAGCCGGGTTGGTCACCTTACTCGTCTCACCGTTCTTAGTAGGCCTAGTTTCCTTGGGCGAGCCGGGCGGCGCCGGATTCTCGTTGGCATCCATGAACTTTTGCAACTGCTGCTCTTGCTCCTCGTCGCTTGGTTCCTCAAGCCCGAAACGCTTGGTGAGATTCGAGAAGAAGCCGCGGTTGCGTCTGTTGGGGTTCACAGGTTGCACGTTATCCTCAGACGGTGAATTAGATTCATATCCACCCGGCATCCGACCCGGTGGTGTACGGGTTCGTTCCTGACGGGCTGCTGCAGATACAGCCTCCAATTGCTCCGCTCCCTGTCGACGAAATTGCTCATCTCTCTCTTTGATCCGGGCCTGCTCGGCTGCCAAGGCTTTGCGGCGTTCCTCCTCCGCAATTCGAGCCTCGTTTTCTTGAGCACGAAGGATTCGGTCGACATTATATCCGCGGGATCGCAGACCGAGCAAGTCGTTGATCAAGAAGGGCTCGAAGAAAGTATACGCATGCTGGTCTGGGCGGACGAGGATAAGCTGGCCAATTGCCATGGCGACCTGGTACATATCTGGGCGCGTATACTTGGATGCAACATAAAGTACATAACCGTCTGTCCCTCTCTGACTTGCGGCCGATCTCTCTTCGGTATGCGACTGCTCTGTACCCCGTAGAACACGACGAAGAATCAAGGTCCGCACAGTGCGTACCGTTAAATTCTTCTCCAGCCATTTGACGTCATGCTTAAATGGATCTCGTGTATTCTTGGTGTACTCGGAAATGAATAGTTTGGATCGCTCAAGGACATGTTTCCGCAGCCGAGCAGCACTATCTTGCCTTTCCGAGTAAGAACCTGGTTTGAGTTCCTGGGTGATGAGGCTGCTCAAGTTCTGCGACCCGAGAGCCAGGTAAAAGTTCTCAAGTGGATCTTCTTCCGGCGCATACAGTAGCTGCTCTTTGAATAGGCGGAAGCTGATGACGTCGTCTTTGACGATGATTTGGTTCGCTGGAACCAATTTGGAGATTTTGATGGTGTCCTCTTCTTCCTCCTCGCTTCCAAGACCTTCCTTGTGGCTCATATCCTTGTAAGCGACGAGAAACGGTGCAGTCCTCATCTTCTTCCAAAGCTCCTTGTCTCGTTTGAGTGTGCCCGCTTCGGCTGCTAAAGATCGAAGGAGGTGGAGGTACTTGCCTATGCCCTGGAAAGTATCCAGCAGACGTTGAGGCTCATTCACTGCTAACTCGGCGATTTCCAACGGAGTTGGCTCCTGTTTGGCGCCGCAGACTTGCAGAAAGACATTGGCATGTCTACCAAAATCCACGTAATCGAAAATGTCCGCATAGGTCGACGATGAACCGAGGAAACAGGTGCTGGGACTGACGAAAAAAGTCGTCTTAGTGCCTTTTTCATCAGCCCCCCGATCCTGCCGGCGCGTTACAGGAACAATCGGTGCGCTCCGAAGAGCATTCACCGCGTTAGATTCCATCTCGCCAGCTCGAGATGCGAAGTACTCGAACAGCGGAATGGCCGCCTGGCGATCTCGAGGCGGCGTGTTCAGAAAACGTTTCACGCATTGCATCATGGGGGGATCCGCTTGCACTCCGAATTTCTATATCATGTTAGCTGACGGAATTGCGCACAGATGGAATCATAAAACCTACGGATGCATGGATATGAAGATCCCCTTTCAAGATGTCAAAACCCAGGAGCGACGCAGCCTTGTTGGTGTAGCACGCCCGAGGAGTAACAAGTTGCTTCCAGTCTCTCTCGAGGGGCAAGAACGCGCGGTCGGTATCCTGGAGATTGAAGTTGTAGTATGCATTGCTTACGTGGTACGCAACGAAGTAATCCATGGCGTCTATTCTCAACTTCGAGTTGGGCGAGGCCATCATTTCCACCAACTCCGGGACACTAGGGTGATGGCGCAAGCCCAAGTCTTCTAGAAATCTGCCTTCACTAGACGCCAGTGAGAAGCCTCCATTGGTTGTCGGCCATTGAAGAAGCTTGATATCAAGAACACGGAGGGCAGCCTTAGGCTCGAACAGTTCTGACACTTTGTAGACCCTTCCACCTCCATGCGTGGACCCCTGGCTCACGGGCATTCGTTCAGCGGGGCAGATACGTGACTCCTTCAATCTTTTCATATCCTCGGCTGGAATATCGTTGCGGACAGATGCTAGATATTTGATGAGCTCGACGTGACTCCACTTTGGCTTGGCCGTACCGTCAGCGGCAGGCGTGAGAAGACGCTTGAATATGGTTTCTAAGTCGACCGTTTTGCGCACCCCAATCGCCACGAGGAATTTCTCCTTGAGCGACGAACACTCAATTATGGGCAGATCGTCGAAGAGCTTCACCGATTGGAAGAAAGACTCGGTGGGTTTCCGCATGCCAAGCCTAGTGGGTATCACGGTATGAGACTTGAGGAGGTCGACAATGGTGGGCTTGGCAGCTTGACTAATATTGTCCCAGCCCTTGGAGAGAACAGTGAGAATCTGAACGGAGAATTTGGCCGACTTCGTCATGTTCTGATCCTCGGGTCGGCTGTTGCCGGTTTCGAGGATAAACCGCAACCAGGGAAGAACCTCTAGAGGCTCCCACCCTAGGCTTTGCATTGAATTTGTGCTGAGTTGACTGGTAAACTCGAACGGGATGGTCGTGGGAGGGACAGGCAGACCAGGTGGGATTTTGTTCGCGACTAAGTAGTGACGAATGGTAGAGAGCGGGATGATACCACCTTGCTCGCTACCCGCCTCGCTCGTGGTGATGATAGCAGCTTCAAGCAGGCGGTCCCTACTTGTGGGATCGATTCCACCTGGGACCGCCGCCTTCTTACAAACCCATCCCAGGAACGCCATGGTCTGATCCTTGTTCATGGGGTACTTGGATAACTCCTGTCTCACATCCTCGATGGAGATGTCTTGGATTAAATCGAAGTCGATGACCTTTTTGACAAATCCTATCTCCAGAAGCTCGGGCGGGACGACGGGAATGCCACCCACAAATTTGCTGAGGTCATCAGAACCGATGCGCACGTGGAAAGTCGAATATACACCCCGGGTGCTGTAGATCTCTATCGCTGCCTGTTTGTAGCACGTCCAGAACGCCTCCTCAATGATGCCCGAGACCAAACCACTCGGCGTGGAGTCGCCAAAGGAGAAGGATTTCAGGATATGCGTGGCATCCTCCATGAACGTGGCAGTCTCCTTGGCACCGATGGGTGCTCCCACGGATTTTACAGCGCGCTGCAGCTTCAATTGGAGTTCCTCCATTTCACTAACGAACGCTAGCCGAGTCATGATACCGGCAGCCCGCAGCATCTCCGTGTTCCAGGTCCGAACCCAGCGAGCGTTCAAATCTATCGCCTCGCGTTCCACGGTGGGGATCACAGACGGAGCCGAAATGTGCATGCCGGCACCGGTTGTTTGAGTGGTGGGAAATCCAATGAAAATTCGACCACCAGGCTTTTTACTTGGTAATACGGAGGCAAAAACATCCGTAGCCTTCGCAATGGCACCACCAGTTTTTGACGAGTCTGAAGCTTTCGTCTCATCGTATGAGGATGTCAATATGGCCAGCTTGGCCATCTTCGGAGGGGGCTTCTTAGTTGCACGCTCAAGTTCTGCCGCAAAATTGGCAGAGACGGAGGGCTTGATAGCAGCAGTCGTGACGCGAAGGAAGATGCTAGACGATGAGGGGGCTGTGATATCTTCGGATATAGTGTCTTGGATCACTTTGTCTTCTTTCGCGGCCTTGGATTTGAAGGCGGAAGGGGTAGAAGTTAATCTAGTAAAAAAGCTGCGAAGTGACGGGACATCAGAAGAGCTAGAACTAAAAGTTTCACCTGACTTTGATGCTGCTACTTGCGGTTTCCACCCAATGGCGGACATGAATGAGGCGTCGATCTGCGTGCTAGCACTCTCCACCTTGTTGACTGTCATGAGGCGCTCTTTGGTGGTGGTCTCAACGTCTCTCGATAACGCAACCTCAACGCTAGGGCTCATCTTCTTGTGCAGTGACAGAACTCGGTAGTCGTCAATCCAGAACTCGATATGCTGCAGGGCCACAAAGGTCAAGCTGGTGGCGAGAAATTGGCAGACGGAAAGAAGGTTGGGAAGAGGCGTGGTGGAGTTTCTGTAGTCCAGAACGAAAGCCGTCTCATTGCTGCGCTGGTCGTCGGACAGACGGAGTTTTCTCGTAAAGAGCGCATTTCCCTTCCAGTAGAATGCCATAGCCTCGTCGCCCGAGCTCACGAACGGTTCCTCGCAATCGGCGAACACACTGTAGAAGCCGACTCCGAAAGCGCCGATCTTGGTCTCGTCGGGGTTACCTTCGGCAATTCTCTTGAGTCTTCCCCAGTCCGTCTTGGTAAAAGACTGTCCATTGTTTGACACTACCAAGCGCCTGAGGGTATGATATTGCAGCACATGCTTCAGAATATCCGACTTCTCAGCCATAGACGGTAACGGCACCTGCACTGAAGGGAGCGTTTCCCACTTGATGTTGACGGTTGTCGCCTGCGCGTCGGCTGCATTCTGAATGAGCTCTCGCAAAGTTGTCCATTCGCCCGAGTATCGTGCCAGCACTTTGTCGATCAAGGCGCGCGTGTCAACGGTTACGGCTTCCTCATCCTCGCCATGACTAAGAGCAGCGGTGCGGAGCCGACCATAGTCCATGTTGGCAACCACGGTCACGCCCGATGGCGTTGTGTATCGCGTGTTGCGTATCGCGTATCGTGTGTGCCTATACGCCGGAAGGTCGATCTAACACGATGCTGAGAATGTTGCTACGAAAAAAGTATGGAGCAAGTCTCGTCTTGCAGCATGTGCACAACGACAGTGCTGAATGCAGCAGAGGAAGGGGGGGCGGAGGATAGGTTGTCCGGATGAAGTGGGCAGGTGATGATGCCTAGCTGAGAGGCTGTCGACTAAGCTGCCTAGCCAAGGCAGCACTTAAAGGTCTAGGTCGATACCAGATCAAGCAGTTGGGACTTCGTCGAAAGTCCCAGTGTCAGGTAAACAGACCCATGGTTAGAATGTTGAGGCGGCGTCATCGGTGAGTCTCGTACCGCGTTGCTGACTGCCTCAGTACGGGCACCAAGAGAATCTTCTAGAGACTCATGGATCTAAGCGTAGAAAGACGCAGTAGCTAATCGCCGTTGACTATTGGCATCTGTGTGAATACGACGAGAGTGTGAATTCGATGAGAGAGAGCGTGAATGGAGGTAGCAAAGTCTGTGTATCGATCCGACTCGAGCGAAACAGCATCGGCGTAAGCCAAGTGAGATCGTGATTGGCCTCGGCATCTGTAGCCGGCAACTTGCAGCAGATCCGCAACTCCAAGGTCCACTCCGCGACGCGCTCAAGGTCTTGGTCCTTCAACATTATTGCTATTTTCCCGGTATCGGTTTCCAGATCCCGTGCCTTAACTCCGAAAAGTCTGGAAGCCCAACCGCTGCACAACCCTGTGCGCCTTGTCCCTCAGCCGCAGATCCTCCATTGCCTGCCAACGTTGTATCCTTACCTCCATATCCGTACTGGGTGGTGAATCCTTGTCGCTAATTTTAGCACGTGGACTGCTCTTCGGCTACTGTATTGTGTAGGGCGAAGCTTAGCAGCCAGGGGGCTGCAGAGCGTAAGACCGGTTCTGAACCGTTGTTGATTATTGACTACTGGGTTATTGACGCGCTCACACGAACGAAAATGGTTGGTGAATTGGTCAACAGAGCAGCCAGTGAGCAATTGTTGTGGAGATCATTAACCCCGCCACGACCCTGGCCTTCTGTCTGGTCTGCCCACTGCATGAAGTGATCTATCCTGTACTGTACTGTACTGTACTGTACGAGCGCATTTCTAGTAGTGTGCTTAGCGCTTTAAGGATCACCGTAGCTTCGGCTCGTTGGTTGCCGCATGATCATTGCGCAGGGCAAGCTTGATGAAACAATCAACAGCGTCTTGCCTTGCGTTGGATTGATGATGCACCCTGACAAGGAACTCTGGCAACATTGGCGAGCCTCGATAAATCTCACCTCTCTCCCTCAAATCGGTGTCTTCTGGAATTCGAGCACAGTGGATCAATCTCAGCTTATCCTACAGAGGTGACCGTCTGGCCTGGCCACCGCTAGATCTGTTACTCGCTCTCTGTGCCACGAGTCAATATCTCAAGTGACAACTCTTTCGCATGCTCCAGTGACAACACCACACAGCTTGAGAGAAATCACTCCAAGTCGCTCCCCATACTACGGCAGCCACCATGTCGTGGTACTCCAACATCCTCACCAACACCTCCTCCCGTATCAACGACTTGCAGCGCTCCTTCCTCGGCGGCGAGAACGATGGCGATACCGAGGACGACACCCACGTCTGCCGCGTGTTACGCGCATACTACACCGAGCAGGGCCGTCCCTTCCCCGGCTGGCTACCCCCCGACCCGAAGGCCCCTCCCCCAGTCCAAGCAGTGCTCGCCCAGCCCAACCATGTCGGAGCTCGATATGGCGGTCTCGGTCCCCAGCAGACCGGAGGCGGCGGTGGGCTCAGCTCGCTTTGGGATAACAACCCAGCGACGCAACAGCCCATGGACACGCAGAGCCTGAGGAAAGGGAGAGCCCCGGCGCCGCAGTCACTCGGAGTGGGTGCCCGTCCCTTGCCAAGCCAACGAACTGGAAGCTATCAGCCTCCGGGGCCGACAACGCCGTCCGCAGGAGGGTCAGCCCAAGAGCGGCTGCGGCAGAAGCTCTGGGGCGGCTCTAGAACGGCGAGCCCAGCGCCTGGCGGACCGTTTCAGCCCCCTTCTCAAGCTGGTGGCGGTGGTTCTCGGGGCAGCGGAGCGGGGAGTTACGAGGATAGATTTGCGCCAGGGGGGATGTACGACGGGAATAGTACTGATAGTGGCAAACCATTTATGGGGGCAAACGCGCCATGGTCTAATAATGACCAGCCTTACATGGGAGGGGGTGGAGGAGGTGGAGGAGGTGGAGGAGGAGGAAGGGTGGGAGGACTCCCAAGCGGCCCGAGACGGGGATTACCCAGTGGGCCACGCATGCGATGAAACTCCCGGCCACGTTTTTCAATTGCATTTACCAGCATTGGGGCGAATATTGGTGTCTGGCGTTCTGCTTGCATGCTGTATGGGGCCCAGCTAACACGGCAGGACCGTTGGAAACGGCGTTGCGGCAGCGTACTAAATATCTTGCATCCCACGGGCACATCAGCAGGTTTGGGGGACACGGTATCAAGTAGTAGCTGCGGAGTCCATATTTAATGCTAATCACTGAGATTGTTTCGAAAGCCCTCCAACAGTGGAAACCCAACCCGACTGTGGAGTATTTCCACTTTGCCTACTGCTGTAGTCGCTTTGTCCAGCAACCCGGTGCTCATTGTATAAGACGGAATAGTTGGAGAGCTTGTTGTAGTTGCTACAGTTGTGGAACGATCCAAGTCATCAAAGGGATCAGATCAGTTCTCTATTGGGAAATCCATCCAGTGCTTGGCTAATCATACCCAGATAATCTAAACTATTCAGGTCTGTTACGACCACAAGTAAGTATCCAGGTCGAGCCGTGAAGTCGTGCATTAGCATTCTTGAAATTTAACCATTCTAATCTGAAGATGTGTGAAAATGGACGAGGCTTGCCACGATTTGGACAGCGAGCAAAAGCGAACATGATCCTCCCTCTCAGTGAGGCTTTGAGCATCATCCTAGGATCAGTCTTTACAAGCCGGGATCTCATACTGATAGGGAAACATTCGAAGGTTGCTCCTGAATTGGCTCCACCCTTCCACCCGAGGCGTATCGACAGACATTTTCATCCATGATGCCGACAACGGCACGCCTATTCAGACAGCGGATCTCTCCGAGGCCGGGCCCCTCAATCTTGGGGTTTTGATCAGCAACATAAACAATCCCATAAGACGCAAAAATGTGATTTTTGGGGTCAGCTACTGTTGGTTGGGCTTCAAAGTGATCACTTCGGATTATCGGTAACGGGTGTTCGGTTCGACTACAAAGTTCGAAGATCTTCGTGAGCCGCTACGGGTCTGATAGTATATAGTTATCTCCGGAAGCCAGAAGCCGGCTCCCGATACCCATTCCACAACTGCGTCTTTCGGACCCGGCTTAAACTAAGGAATCTCGAGCCTGGAGAGCTCCTCAGCCGAAAGCCTTGGGATATCACAAGGCTGACCTACGTTCTCAAGAGTCTGATCCGTTAAGACATGATCCATATTTATAGCCTCTGAGAGGTTGAGAAAGTTGCTATCGATAGCGACAGATAGGTGAGTCTATCTTGCAACTAGGCACCGAGCAATACGAGGAACCCGCGGTTTCATAACGCGAACATAACTATTAACCTCGTTCAAGAGAGGACGAAGGTCCTAGTCAGAGCGTTGACTATAGTTGTCTCTGATTAGGGAGAGAAAAGACTTGCCTTCTGTCATACAAGACAGCCGAGTTGCTCGCTGTCATCTGGACTGTGGTAGTCTTTTTAGATGTACCAGAACTTTCCAGCGCCAAGTACTCAAGCGAGTTACTTCAAATGACTACTACGGAATGGCTCACATATATTTCCCAGGAACCTACAATGCTTCCACTGCTTCACAGCTGCAGCGATCATGGGGTAGACCCGTATACTTGAGAACACAGCCCTCGAGGCGTTTGCCACCGTCAGCACCTTCAAGACGAATCAAAAGAAATTGGATTGTTTGGATTTGCTTTAATCCAAACATGGGAATACCACGACGGTTCGTTGGGCCAACCTGGAATGAGATCTCGCAAAAAGTCCGTAAAAAGCGATACAGCCATGATATTGCCAAGAGTCAAGGGGCTGTTTCTATGCAAAGTGATTCGTGTAAGGGACTAGTCAACGGTAGCTCAACTTATATAGCCAGCCATACCGCATATCACCCTTGCGAGGATATTTTGCCCCACGATATTTGCCCCCGAGTCAATCTCCTAGAATACGCTACCGCGGACTAAACTGGTCACCTGGCAGGCCAGTCCTGGAGGTTGCAGGACTGGTAACAGTCCAGGCATTGATTTATTAGGACCGGACTGATGGACTAGTGGACCAGTTACCGGTACCACCCTGCTCACCTGCCTCAGATAGGTGGCTCGTCACTGGAACAGTCGCACTAGGAGCGATTTTCTGAAATACGTTATGACGTGAATTTTTTTTGGAATGGCCTGAATTCGAAAGCTATCCGCTGTCAGCTGACCAGGATACCGATCCGGGTTAATCTCTAGAGGCTGTTGCTCTTCGTCCAGTCTCAAACACGGAGGAACCCATGAATCCCCTAAAGCCTAAGTTAGCGTCAATCAACCATATTGGGGACCAGCCAAATGGGACACCTGCAAAAAGAATTTCGAAAAGGTATTAGAAGCAATAGGGAACGATTTCGAAACTATGGAAAAGGCAGCATTTCCTTGGATTGATGGATATGAACAGTACGTCTGATATAATGAGCGGGATCATACAAACGGTAGCTCTTGTCTGCGAATACCCGGATAAATCTGAGGTCAGGGCCTTCTAGACAGATGTGCGGCAATATTTCGTGGCTCTTGATCAGTAATGTGTTGCTCTCGGGCTCCATTTGAAACGGACCCAAGAATTGGAGCCCTGGGTGACTAACTTTCGAATGAAACTATCCACCACTGTTCAAGACGCGCACCAGGGCCATCATGCGAATAGAATGCATGATGAATGAAAGGGCTATGATATTGAAATATAACTACCGCGCATTCTGACCCTCAAGTGAAAAGGAACTACGATGAGAACAAGGTAATGCCGTGAAAGCGGTGTGCGTGGGTAGAATCTGACGGAATTGTGAGATCTACGGAGTACCACAGTACTCTGTAAATAGTGTTGCGTGGTTGAAGTTCGGAACATTGGTACGGAATCACTGCACCGCCCCATCAGCCCATCCCAGTGGGCCGCGGGGCAAAAAGTGGGATGACGTTCGCCACCACCACCACCACAACACGACATTTGAATCACATGCTCAAAATGTTGCGCGACAAAGACGGGAATGGATACGGTAAAATCTAGGCAGCCGCGTAGTTCACAGTAGAAGTTGCACCGAATCAGCGGGAGGGAGAGAGGTGTCATGACCTACTGTGCCATAGAACTCATGAGCTATTTTCCCCCATGACACGAGAATCATACCCGAGTCTAACATAAACAATTTCACTCCAACATAACCCATGGTTACGTCATCGAGTAATTACTTCGTAACCAACATTGGACAATAAGTCACCAGACAACACCACACTGGTCTACACAGTAGCCCTTAAGCTCACTTAAATACAGCACAGCTCCCTCCCTTAAACCCATCACCAGCAATGACATCAGACGATGTCGCATCTACCCCGCCACTGCTCTCTCGCACTCCAACCTCGCCCGTCGGCAGTCTCTACGCCATGAGCGACGACGAAGAAGGCGAATACGACACCATCACGCACGCCGAGACAGGCCGCGGCGTCAAGCTGCTCTTCTCCAAGTCCAAGGTCTACATCCACCCGACGCCGAGCGCCAAAGACAATATCCCGGGTTACATCGCCCTGCTGCAGCAAAAGCGGCCCCGCAGCAATGGGAATGGTCGTCCGACCACCTCGGGGAGCTGGACCAGCAACGTCAGCGCGAACACGAGCACCGGCAATGCGGGAACACCGGCGTCGTCAGACCTGCTGCTCGCGTGGCTGCCCGAGTCCAGCTTGGGCGATGCCGCGGGGGTCTACGTGAAAGTGGACCTGAGCGACGGCGATTCCCCGCCGAAACAGAGCTACTTGGTGCCTCCCCCTCCAACGGTCACGACGCACCGTGGCTCGATCGGGCAATATGCGTTCGCGATCCCCGTCAGCGCGATCTACTCGCTGCTGGTGCGGCCGCCGAGCCTGGGGTGGTGGTTCGGGTCGGTGGTGGTGAACACGCGAGCGGGGGATAGTTTCCCGGCGCTGTTCTTCCACGACTCGGAGTGCCAGTCCACGATGCTGCAGAAGAAGCGGCGGACGAGGGAGAACCTGGATCCGTTTGGGGAGGGCGGACAGATGTTCTGGGGTGGGGACGAGGTGCTGAGGTGGCTGAGGAGGTATGTGAAGATTGAGAGGAGCGAGGCCGAGCCGAATATCTATCTTATTGAGCCGTCCAAGGAGGATAGCGAGTCCTTTGGTGGGAAAGTGACCAGCGATAAGTCGGGAAAGAAGGAGAGACGGGATAGCTCAAGCGGAGCGAACGTGAGCGGGGCGGCAGGAGCATCGCCTGGTTCCAGCCGGTCGAACTTAAATCTGGATGCGCAGATGGATGGCATGACTAAGTTCTTGAAAGAGACAGGATGGAACATCATGGAGAAATTCAGCAAAGTGACCACGTTCACGCGGAGGGCAGCGCAGGATGTTATTGACAACCCGAAAGTGCCGCCTCAGGTCCGGCGACTGATGCGGAATCCCGAGGTCCAGACATTACAGGATGAATTTGACAGCGCCCGCATATACCTGGCTAGGTGGGCTATGGGCATGGCTGAGCAGAGTGAGCGTGACAGGAACCAGAGAGTATGGACTGCACGTGATGTTATGGAAATGGAGGATACCGATGTAGGCGAGTTCGAGCTGCTGGAGGCCGGTAACTTGTCTATGCAGGATCGCAGAAATCCTGTGACGCTGAAAGAGTGGAACAGCTTTTTCGATCCGAGAACGGGCAGATTGACTATGACGGTAGATGAGGTCAAAGAGCGCATTTTTCATGGTGGATTAGACGCCAACGATGGCGTGCGAAAAGAGGCCTGGATGTTCCTGCTTGGCGTTTTCGACTGGCACAGCACTGCCCAAGAACGGAAAGTCTATGTAGCCTCGCTGCGAGACGAGTACGTCAGGCTCAAAGCCGCATGGTGGGGCCGTTTGATCGACATGGGCGGGGAGTGCGAAGAAGGCGAATGGTGGCGAGAGCAGCGAGCTCGGATCGAGAAAGACGTGCACCGAACCGACCGGAGCGTCTCCATCTTCGCAGGCCAAGACCTCCCGCACCCGGATCCAGACTCGCCTTTTGCCAGCACAGGAACCAACGTGCACATGGAGCAGCTCAAGGACATGCTGCTGACCTACAACGAGTACAACAGGGACCTAGGCTACGTACAAGGCATGTCCGACCTGCTGGCCCCCATCTACGCCGTGCTGCAGGACGACGCCCTCGCCTTCTGGGCCTTCCAGCGCTCCATGCTGCGCATGGAGCCCAACTTTCTCCGTGACCAGTCTGGCATGCGCGCGCAGCTGCTCACCTTGGATCATCTAGTCCACTTCATGGATCCCAAGCTCTACCTCCATCTACAGCGAGCAGACAGCACCAATTTCTTCTTCTTCTTCCGGATGCTGCTGGTGTGGTTCAAGCGCGAGTTCGTCTGGGTGGACGTGCTGAGGTTATGGGAGGCGCTGTGGACGGACTATTTCACCGCGGGCTTCCATCTTTTTGTGGCGCTGGCGATTCTGGAGAAGCATCGCGATGTGATCATGACGCATCTGATGCATTTCGACGAGGTGCTGAAGTACGGTAAGTTGAGTGTGTTTGGTGAACCTAATAAACCCCCTCTTTCTTTGCTGCGGGAGCTTTCCTTCCCCCCCCCACCCCCCCCGGGCGGACAAACACGCCCTCCCATCATCCGTCACACGCAGATCACACTGACAGTACCCTCCAGTAAACGAACTCTCCAGCACCATGGACCTCGAATCCACCCTCATCCGCGCCGAAGCCCTGTTCCGGCGCTTCCGCCGGCTTGTCGAAGCAGTGGACAAGAAGGGCAATTTCCCCCGTCCAAAGCTACACCCGAAACCCAGTGCGGCAGCTTCTTCTTCTACGCCAGGGGACGAGGAATCCTCTTCGTCGGCTCCTGCAGCGGCGGCGGAAGCAGGGAATGCGCAGGACACGACGGGTACGAACGCGGAGGGTGCGTCGTCAGGCCGCCAAGCTAAGGGGAAGGAGACGGAAGAACCTGGTCAGGAGGACCAGAGACAGAGGATTATTACCCCGGAATTGCGCAAGCTGCTTAGCCGGCAGGTCGAGGGAATGGCGTGGAAGAAGGCCAAGACGACGAGTAGTTCCTAGACTTATGTTTGGAGGGGGAGTAAGGAAATGGTTGTACGAATAACGAAGGCTACATGACAGGAACGGCGGGGGTTCAATATGAAACTACGACTGGGAAATACTTGTATCGGGGAGTTTAGCTTAACTCAGGTGGTTGGTTGGTTGGTTGGTTGGGCTTTAGTGGGTGATGGGTCGGTCAGTTGGGCGGGTTAGGGCGGCGTTCACCAATTAATTGATAAGGGATCCAGGTTTTATTGGCAAGGAAGACAGTACAAGCGAAGTTGAAGGATCATGGTTCAAACGCGAGCTCTTTTCATCCTGATCTTCTCTCGCTCCAGTTCTCCGGCGTGTGACTTATAGTTGCTCCCAATAGTCTGCTTGCTGCAACTGACTACTTCATACGCCCCAGGAGCAAAGTTACTTCCTGGTCCAAGAACAGACAAGTCGACAAGCCTATCTTTCATATCGGCAGGATCATCGGCATAAGTGTAGGGCCGAGCCCATAAACAATGTAAAAACATGCTTTGTTTTTCCCCCTTATTCGCCCATGCATACCTAAACCCCCACCGCTACTCCTACTCGTGTCTTCCCCCCCCTCCCCCAAACACGTACAAGCCAGGACTTGCACCAAGTAAAGCAAGCTTGGAGAAGCTAATCAAAGAAAAGAGCAGGAAAAAAAAGAATATTGAAGCTAGCCTCCGTTTCCATTCCTTCCCTGGCCTGGCCTTGCCCACCCTAGCCTGTGTTTAAACCCCCTGTCCCTCCCTGCCTACGGAACCTCTGCACAAAAAGAAAAAGAAAAGCCTGTTTGATCGATTCGCTTCCATCCATCCATCCATCCATTCCATCCATTGTAATCCCATGCAATCAGAACAGTGAATATTCTAATAAATAGTCGAGGCTCTCCCCCCTTGCCCACCTCGATGCAGCGGCAGCCGCTCTGCTGGTCTTTGTGATTCATCAAACTCCTACCAGGTAGAATCTCCGCGGGCGGGATGGAGGGAAGAAAATGCAATCTAGCGTAACAGAATAGCATAGACAACAGTGCGATGCCAACCAAATGAGTAATGTTTGCTGCAGAAAAAGGGCTGGGGGGATGCAAAGAAAGATACAACAATTTTCCTCCTATTCGTGTTGTCCCACCCATTCGCTTGCTATCCGTTCCTCATGAACCCGAGCCCCGTCTATGTCGAAAGAACAGGTCCTCACAACTGCTTTGACTACTTGAGGAACATCTCTTGCCCGTTACGGGCGGCCCTGGTGCGGTCCGGGTGGTCTAGACCCAGGAACATGTCGTCTTCGGCCGCTCCGCCTTCCTGGAATAGGACGTCATCTATAGACGCTTGTCAGTATTGTTTTACCCCCACCTTTGAGATCGACGAGTTTGGAGTCTTACCGTCGTTGAGATATTGCAGCTTGCCCGGCCGTCTGATGATGGCGAATTTGATTTTCTCGAACGCTTTCCCTTTTATCCCTGTCCGTTTCTCCAGCCGTTTCTTGGTATCTGAAAACAATTCGCCCTAGAACAGACAAAGTTAACAATGGCGAAATTTCGAGCGCGATGATGAAAACAGACTGCAAGGATAAACTACGATATAAAAAATGAACTGGACGACCCAGTACATACCTCCTTCAACAAGAACTTGAACGGTATCCCATGGGCACGCGATGGATCCGACTGAAAATGTAGCACCTTGATAAAGTCTCGCTCGTCGGCATTTCGCTCCTCGTCCGGGATGCGTTCGGCCACTAGGTCCGTATAGTGCGTGAGACTCAGCACGGGATAGTCGGGCATCAGCTCGCGGAAGAACTTGTGGTTGTTAATCTCATACACCCGTATGCGTCCGCCTTCCTGTTCGTCATTGATCTGAGCTTTCTTGGCAAACGCCTTGATGAGATCCTCTACTTGTCCTTGTTTGTTAACCAGGACGTCAAATGACTCCTGCAGACAGATCCATTAGTATGAATTTTCAGCTTGATTTCTTTAAGAAAGGCACTGAGACGTACTTGTTTGCCTGCACCGTCGGAAAGCCAGATAAGTTTGATGGTTTTCTTGAGATTGAGTTCCGCGAGGCTCATGTCCAAGACTTCATAGTACAAGGTATCATTCCTCGGCTGTGAATTAGTGACGGTGTAACTAGAGTTGCTGAGAATCTGCGTGAGGTTTTGACTTGGGGAACGCTTGACTGGGGCCCGTGGGTTGCCCGTTGAACTGTTCACGGTGAAAAACTGGATATGTGTTGGGTCTACGTTCAAGTGAGCCCCAACCCGTTCCGCCAACTGGTCGTACACGATCTTGCTACTCAGCGTAAGAGTGAAAGTCTCGAACTTGTTCTCGGGTAGGCCAGGATGAGGACAGAAGCGGACATCGCGCTTCCAAATCAAAAATTCGTAGAATTCAGGTGCGGTATCAAAATGGTCCCAGCGCTTGATGACACCATCGACCGGCTTTTCGTTTAGCCGGGGGATCTTGGCTAGGATTTCGCCCGAGGTAGTTTTGCGCTCAGGGATTCGCTGGAAGCAGAGTATGTCGCCGTCTTGTAGCTCGGCCGCTTTCAGGGTAGTCTTGGCTTTCAGGGCTTCGATCATGCTAGGCTTGATCTCTTCCCATAAAGTCAGCTGCTCTCCCGGTGGCAGCTTGTCCCCCCAACCCATCTTCTTGCAGATGTAAGGAATCAGGTCTTCGACCTTCTTCTCTTTGCCGGCATACATGTGTCCTACCCCATGGAGGACTTGCTTCTCATGATCAAAATACTTTAGAAACAGTAAAATGACATCATTCCGAACCGAGATACCGGTCGCGTTGCTTTGATAGCTGGGCCATATGGGTTCTCCGTCGGCGTCCAACTCCTCCGCGACCTCGGCCCAGAGCCGGAGTGCCC
Organism: Iodosphaeria phyllophila; assembly: GCA_025802455.2. Lineage (NCBI taxonomy): Eukaryota > Fungi > Ascomycota > Sordariomycetes > Amphisphaeriales > Iodosphaeriaceae > Iodosphaeria > Iodosphaeria phyllophila. The sequence continues at coordinate 6,274 of JAOYMO020422356.1, read as the reverse complement.
AGTCGCGCGTAACGGTCACTGATCTCGAGCAGGTCTCCTCAATTGTCGGCTTTAGATCCATAATCGGCTGATCGGGTCGTGTGGTTTTGTTTTGGCGGTTCACCATGATCCACATGCGCACTTTTCGAGGGTCCTGTTCGAGATCTTTGGCAACTACATTTCGTAGTTCTTCCACCGTCGTTTTCTTCTTAGTCTTGTAGTACCTGGGGGCTGCAGGGTCTTCCTTGCAGTCAGCTTCCATGTTCGTCAAGTCGGAACCTTGGTGATTTCTGAACGTGTCATGAGTTACAACCTTGACGGGACAATACAGATGAGACTCCTCTCTTTCTCTTCTCTTGGCTTCGCGAGCTGCTGCCTCCTCTTCCAGTCGATTCTTCAGATGCTTGGGTGCATCATCTTCACTGACGGTCCCCAGAATCTGAGTAACACGTGATTCGCGAATGTACACCAACATGTAGGCACTGTTGGGTCGTAGCATTGGTTTCCCCCGTTGCGAAGGGGGGCCTATCCTTGCCGGCTGGCGCATCCGGTATTCGCCCCCAAAGTTTTCTTCCAGAGTCTCCCGTCTAGTGGCCTTAGTAACCTTATCGTCATCGAATTTATAGAACCATCCTTCTTCGTGGGGCTTGAGGAAGGCATAGTAATGGCCCGCATTGAGGTCACCGCTGTGCACAAGAACGCCATGTAGCTTATATATCCAGGACTCGGACATATCAGCGCCCTTCTCTAGATATGGGGACGCGTCGAACGTATCTGGAAACTCGAAGCGGTCGTTCACCTTCATCATGACATCTCTTTGAAGATCGTACTCGAATCTCTTGAGGTGGAGGTGCAACACATCGGGGAAGCTAGTGAAGATGACGCCCTTGTGGGCATCCTGATACTTGAACTCATCGCCGGCCCAGTATTTGTTCTCGCCGTCTAGGGTTTCCTGCTGTATATAATCCTTGAAGCTATCTTGCAAATTTGAATTGCCGCGTACGTTGAGTTGAACATCCCAGAAATCTTCAAGGCGGCTCGATTCGTAGTCCACATCGATGCAAGATACATACGTTTTCACCTTGCCGCTAAGCATATGTGGCAGCGCAGCCTCAGCAGTGGTTCCTTTCATCTTCTCTTCCATTCGCTCCATCAGTTTTCTGGAAAGCTCCTGGACATCCTGTTGCTCAAAAATATGACGCGTATCCCAACCGAAGGACTTGGTGAGCTCGGCCGTTCCCACGGCGGTATTGGAAGTTTGCAACAGGTAGAACAATCGTTGGAGGGTGTAGGCACTGTTGGCGGTACTAGCGTCCTCGGCCGTAGGGATCTGATATACAGCCCTGCGGAAGGCATTGGTAAAGTAGAGTGATTGGAGTAGGGAATTAAGATAACAAGTGGCGCCTTGGTTTTTCAACCCGACATATCCGGTTTCCTTTTTAGAGTCGTAGTTGTTGAAATTGTGCCATAACACCCCGGTCTCGTCCTCCACAATCCGCACATAGGCTGTGATGTTGACCATATCATTTTCACACAGAGGACGATTGCTTCCTTCCCAATTAGGATGGAATAGTCGTCTAATTTCCACAAACCTGGTGAAACCCCAATCACTCTCTTCTTTGGTAAAACGGTGATGGGCTGTGTGGTGGCAGAGCAATTTTGGATCTTCGGGATTCCACACGACAAGTCCGAAATGTACACAACAGCTCCAGTCTTCAGGTATCTCATCGGCATTCGGGAACCCATGTTCGAGGTATATGGAGCACTGGTCCACATTGTTACCGAACGGGAAGAGTAAGATGCGCCTATGTTCATCGATTAGTACTTGAGTCTTTTACTTGAGATACCCACACCTCCTGGGGCGAGTAGCCCCAGGAGAATGGACGATCTCAACGGCAGGCGAGACAAACCAAGTAAAACCTCCGGCCTGAAAAACAGGACCGTGTTCTTTCTTGTTCAACTTGGGCCAGTCTCGAACTGTCCATGTGTCGACCACATCCTCAAGGGTCCTAGGTTCTTCTACCAGGGGCGGTAGAACGATTTCCTTCATAGATTCGACTGTAGCCGCCACCAGTCAGCTTCCCTCCCTGTAAAAGTAATCCCGCCGCCACATTCAGTCACGTACAATCGGTAGCAGAAGGAGCTGGTTCGGGGGAGGGTGCATCGGTCATCTCTTGACCATCGGCGCTGATATTAACCACGCTACCATTGTCCCCCGCATTAGGCTGGTCAACATATTCGTCGGGCGAATCAAGCGCCATGTCGCTCGGCGACTGAACGTTCGGATCCTGGCTCTGGAGAAGGCGGTGCCACATTGTCAGTATCGACTTCTCTCAGATAGAAGAATATGACCAAGCCAGGCGAACCATGATAAGGGGTATGTAGTAGAGATATGATTGGAAGACGAGTTGCGCCGAGTGGTGGTGATCTAATTTTGGATAATATATATTTTCATTGGGATTGACTTTTTATTTGGGGGATTGGCAGACTCGTAGCTCCGTAGGCAGCAATATTCTTGACTTGAAGCCAACTTGGAGTGTGATCAGGCGCAACGGCACAAGTATGCGAGAAAAATGGCAAGCTAGCCGGACTGAAAAGAGAAAGCCACGACTGAAATTTCCCTTGCTACCATTTGTCTTTTGAGACCAAGACATGTATATAGTAGCATGATTGATGGCAATGGACGGATAGAAAGGTATCTGCGCTGAAAGGGTCCGACTTGAGTTGCTTACCATGGTCTAATAGAAGGGTGGCGGGGCCGTACCTGCCTGCAGGCGAGGGTTTGCAAAGTCGTTATGGATGAATGAAGAAAGAGGCAGGCACCAGGCGAAGCCAAGGCGATCTTGGGAGCCTTAGAGCTTTGTAGAACACCAGTGCCTGACCTTGGGGGCGGCAATTGTGAAGTCGTCGTACGTTGATGCTGGCCGATTCCCAAGCATGCAGGCGAAATATCCTTCTCGGTTGCCACACACACATACAGCGGGGTCGCAGGGATGCGGGATGGGAGCGATACCAACCCGATAGACGATAGCGGTAGAACGCGGGATGCGAGGCAGTTGGAGCAAAGTGCAAGGCAATGACGAGCGCTGCCAAAAGAGGCACTGCACTGAATTATAGGATCGTGGTTAGACAACACCCACGGAAATTTGGTGACGCGTTTCGCAAGTGCCAGGAAATCTGGATCGATGTTCCAAATGAACACATGAACAGCCCTGTCTGCAGTGGTGTTGGTTGCAGCGCAAGCTGCGTGCCATGTATTTTGCTGCCGCCGTGTGTGGTTTCCACCTGGCGGAGCTAGTGGCCCGCCGACTCGGAGGTTCTGTCAAGGTACCGGCTCGCTTGCGTCACATTAATTGTCAGAGCAGAGTCAGAGCGCGGAATCAACAAGGAACTTGTAGAGTACTACGGCATTTTCTTCTCATCAAAGTACACTGCTACTGTAAGAAGCCTGACATTGATTACTGAGACAGAACAGAAATTATGGATTTCGTCTCGTTTGTTTAGCATCACTACTCGCTTCACCCCAATACGCTCCGAATGATGCTAGCAGGTCCTCAGAAAAGAATGCTTGTAGAGAATTTCGAGATTGGGATCATGGGCGGAGTTCACTAAAATCCGAGATAAGCCCGGCACAATATGAGCTCAAGCTTGTGCTAGGCTGTTGGATAGAACCTTTGAGTGCTCTCACCAGAGCAGTCCACTCAATCTTTCCCTCGTTGTTCTGAGCATGGCTTTTCAACAAGATGGCATACGTCATCGCAATGCCTCTGCTGATCTGGGGAATGCCCACATTGGCATTTCGCTTTCGCTGGATATCAGCGTTGCAATAGCTAGCTTTGATGAATCATTCTGCACCTCCCGATTCTCTTCCTCTAGCCTTCCTCTAGCCCTCTAGTAATGATGAGCCATGAGAGTTGGAACCAGCGCGGTGGCTTGGACAGCCCCTCCAGATCGACTCACTCTGGTATGCGATACCAGGAGGACCAGGGGTGCCTACCGTTAATTTATCTACCGGCAGTTAGTTGACGGATTCAAACGCCTAGTTAAGCTCTGAAATAGTCTATTGTGCCCCGATTTTCCGATCTGAGCTTCCTAATATATATTGGTATTTAAGTATATCTGCGCGGGAATTGTTCAGATGGATATCCAAGTCTGATACATAGTCTTAGGGTTCGAGTGCAGGTAGTATCCATTTATACCCCACCTGCCCGCCTTGCGCGGAGTTAGCAGAGTATAATCTCAAAGTGGGGATCCCTGCATAGTGCGTGTCAGAGCTTGTGGTCACAGCTGAGGATCCTGTCGCGAATTTCCACCAAGAGCTTTCATGCGCGCCGGCTCCAAGAGCTGGGCTTGCTTGCTTAAAGACTTTTGAAGCGCGTGATTTGGATTTCACCTTCATTCTTGCCTACCTCTACCTAGAAGCGATAAAGCTATCGTTGTTCTCGTCTGTCGCTAACTTACACCTACTGTCCTCTTAATCAGCCGGTCCTTTGAGTGTACACTGTTGAAGGGTTTGGGGGATGATGATGCGCCTCCCGCTATGCGTTGAGCCCCAGTAAGCGCTAAACCGGAGCGGCGGGGAAAGTGGGTTGAGAAGGTCCCAGAGGAATCCAGACGGAATATTATTCAAAAGCATCCAGTCTATCCTACTTTGATCTCAATTCCGCGGAACAGCTATGCTACAAACCACGCTGCGACACGCTAGTAAGACAACATCGGATATGAGAAGACTCAGCACTAGCCAAAGCGCGTCGACGATGACCACAACGATGGCTACGACAGTGACTCAATATGGGCGGATACGCATACGCGCGTCGACAAGATTCTTCGTGCAGAATAAAAGGCAGAGCAACAGCGTGGTGGGAGGGCATGCGGCACCGGCCCATGGTCTGGGGACACCGAGCACGATCCCGATGCGACCGGTGCAGGTATTGGACGAGTGAGTCCTGCAAACGTAGATATCGAAGTGAACTACTTAGATAGACTGAAGCCAACCCTAAGTATGAAACAAACAGCTGGGTAGCTAAAGAAGCGCGGCCGATCTCGTTGCGCCAACTTATGGTGTTCGGGCGATCGTTAACGGAGCAGCGCCTCCTCTCGTCGGCCAACTACGTGCGCACCGAACTGCCGACGCGCATTGCCCATCGCATTCGAGATATGCAGAGGCTACCCTACGCCGTGGTGACCAATCCGCAAATCAGCGACGTGTACGAGCTCTACTACCGCGCCTTCGACACGTTTCGGCGCGTTCGCGAAGTCACGACGCTGGACGAGAACGAGCTGTTTTGTAAAGATATCGCCTCGATGTTGCGGGCTCATTTGGCGGTCATACCCAAGTTAGCCACGGGGATACTAGAGTGTCGCGGTCTGATGGATCAGGGGGAACTGGACCAGTTTATGAATACTATACTGAGAGCGGTTGGGTCACCTCTACTTTGCCTTTCTCTTTCCCTTCCTTTCTCTTTCCCAACCCTAACCCTAACCCCACTCACAGCGCATATCCCGCCGGGTCATAGCTGAGCAGCACCTCGCCTTAACCGAGACCTTCAACTCCGACTGGTTCTCGCCGGGCGCCAAACTCTCGGAATCCGAATTCATTGGTGAAGTCTTCCTCAAATGTGTCGCCCATGACGTGATCTCCCGCTGCGCCAAGGCCGTGCAAGCTCTCGCCCAGCAAGCCAACACCCCTGGAACTCAGATTCCCGAAATCATCGTGCTGGGCCACATGCATGCTACCTTCCCTTACATCCTCAGCCACCTCGAGTACATCGTCGGCGAACTCCTACGAAACTCGGTCCAGGCTGTGATCGATCACCACCGCATTAGGGGTAGAGATAACAAGCCCCCGCCCCCGATCTTTGTCACCCTATGCGAGGCTCAGCAGCACGTCATCATTCGTATTTCGGACCAAGGAGGCGGTATACCGCGCGATATGCTGCCGTTCTTGTGGTCGTTCAGCAAGGGGCCGCATTCGGGGCGTCGCCTAGAGAATCTTACGCAAGTACCGCTTATGGCGGCTACGTTGCAAGAGCTACGCCCCGGTGCCAGCTCCCCGTCCCCATCCCCATCCCCACCGTCGAGACACCGTCGCAGGCCAGGCTGCTGTCCAAGCTCGGCTGCCGGCTGCATCAGGGTTTTCATTACTCGCCGGCACTACCGGCCGCCGATTTCGTGGCCTGGGCCGAACAGTTTTCGCACCGCGGAATGCCGGCGGTCTAGTGCCGGCTGCTAGGATTTCTGCAACGCAGACAGCCGCGTTCGCGCCACCTCACTGACCAGCGGCTCCGGATCGGCG
>JAOYMO020421374.1:0-24681 GCA_025802455.2 Iodosphaeria phyllophila | reverse complement strand
AGCCAGCATGGCGTCCAGCGTGGCGTGCACGGCCTGGCGCTCGGCATCCAGCGTGCCGGTGTCGCCGGCCGGCTCGCGCAGCAGGAAGTGCATCACCGCGCGGTCTTCGGTGGTGTTGATGTGCTCAACCCCCCTTCCCCCTTGTCCCTTTAGAAAAGGCCAAGCAAACACGGATGTAGATAAGTAGGAGCGCCTAGTTTTTTCCTTTTAATGTTGTTGAAGTCGATTCAGTGATCTCAGGATGTCCTTGGGGTTGCCGCCGGGCCAATGTATAGTGTTGGCCTCCATGGCGAGTCTGCAGAAAACCATGCGACAGAAGATAGCGAATTTGGGGGGTGTTATGCCAGAGGTTCGATTACGAGCCAGATAAGACTCCGTATCCTAGGATAAACATGATGGTTTTTGCACGCTCGTCCATCTGAGGGATATGCCTCCTGTGAAGTGAGATGAGAAGCGCAGTCGAGATTAGTGATGATTATCTGTAGGTGGTGTCTCGCAGTGATCGAGGCACGAGCGAGCCAATAGTCCGTTCTTATTGACTGGGATAATACACGGTTCCAGTAGATTGCGGGTAGTAGTAGCAGCCATCAGGAGTCGGGTTCATCATTCCGTTCATGGGCATGACTGCCCCGGGAGGCGGATACGACTGCGGCGCCGAGTATGAAGGATACGCCGGGATGGGGGGCAGTTGCGATGCGTCGTAGTAGTAGACCATACCATTTACTTCCTGGGCTACGAGATTCGGGGCTTGGCCGGAGGGTGGGCCACTGGTGGCAGGGTCCACTGGGGCTTGAATCGGTTCCGTGGTGGGGACAAAAGCGGGCGGAGCACTCGAGTACGGGGCAGGCGGATAATAGTATCCGGTTGGCTGGTGGGGCATGACTGGATATGACGGGTAGAAAGTCGACTGCTGGGAGGGATAATGAGCAGGCTGAGGCTGGAAGGGTGGAGCATGGATTGCTCGTTCGGGGATTTGCGACAAGGGTGTGCCAGTGGAAATCTGGGAGGGGTATCGCACGTGAGAAGCGTGGGGTTCGTGGGCCGGCGCATTGGAAGTCTGGGTGGGAGGCACTTGATGGTAGAAAGCATCGTGGTAGGCGGTTGCAGCTGGCGAAGGCTGTTGCTGAGTTGATAGAGGCTGTGAAGAAGGATGTGGAGAAGGTTGTGGAGAAGGTTGTGGAAGTTGAGGAGGAGCCGACTGTTGGAACATTGTGGGCTCGATGGTGTCCATGGAGACGGCTTTTTGTGGACGTGGTTGATGCATTTGGATAGGTACGGTCCGAGCTTCATGGAAAGAGGGTTTCTGTGGTAGAGGATGGGTACCAATATGAGCTGGAGGCATGTCTGTGACGATGCCGTAGTTCGTAGGCTGACCGGGTCCCAAGGAACCGGGTCCCATAGATGGGTCTCCCGCTTGTGTCATGTCTTGGCCAACAGCAACGGGGCGATCGATTCGTGGTGGCAGTTTCACGACAGGCCTCGGGTTCTCGTGGCCAATCGGGGCTCGCGAGAAGGAGGAGCCGGTGGGGGAAAAGAGAAGGTCACGGGGCATCTCAGGGGCAATGGATGATCGCCTGCTGAGCGCAACGCTGGGCGTATAGGTGCTGCCGTTGTAATAGCTCCCGCCAAAGACGCTGGTTCTTCTTGAGAAGCCGCCCATAGAACCCAGAGCGGAGCGTGGCTTGCCCCTCAGGCGCTGCTGGTTTGGACGCATGGCGCGCGGAATGAAGATGAAAGATCTGTCGTCGGCAGGGAATATGTAACGGGGGGCTAATTCGGGCAGCGATATCCGGATGGGCTTGTCTCGTCGAAGTGGAGGGCGATGATCTGGCAATTTGGTGTATTGCTTGATGGGGATTCCAGAAAAGACAACTGGCTCCTTAAGAGGTGGAAAGAGTACTCGTACCTGAGCATTTCCGATATGTTTTTCCGTCGACAAGGTACGATTGATAGGAGTGGGATTCGGCGGACACATGGGAATGGAACCCTGATCAGCGGGAAGAGGGCCATTCCGGGTTGAATTGATATGTCCTGATGAAGGAGGAAGAGGGGCCTGAGGACCTTGCGAGGAAGAGGCATGGACTTGTTCTTGTTGATGTTGTTGTTGATGATGATGACGCGCTGTTATTGCTTGGTGGCGGGACTGCTGTATGGGTTCAGTAACAGACTCATGCATGTCATGAGCCCAAGGTCCACTTGTAGTTGGATCTGCCGGATTATGAAACTGATGGCTGCTGTTGGGGAAGAAGGTTAATACTGTGTTAGACAAGAGAACGAAAACAACAAAGACTCATAGAAGAGTGAGAGTGAGAGAGGCCTTACCATATAGGGGCAAATGAACCCCCCACACCACCACCACCTCGTCCTCCTGCTACTGCTCCTGCTCCTGCTCCTGCTCCTGCTCCTGCTGCTGTTCCTCCTCCTCCTCCTCGACGTCCTCCTCTTCCAAAAGGCCGAAAGCCATTGGCAGCAGGACCCGAATGTCTATGGTCGTGCATAAAGAATGCGCCCCTGTTGGGTACAAATGCCGGGTCCTCATCTCGTCTCTTTCTATATTCCTCATGTTCTCTGCGTCTCTTATCATGAGCATTTGTCGGTAGTTGATCCATGGCTGCTGAACTAGAGCTCACCACAAGAGGCGCTGCTACCATCCCTGTTTGTGATACGGCTGACCCTGCTTCTGCTTCTGCTTCTGCTTCTGCTTCTGCTTCTGCTTCTGCTTCTGCTTCTGCTGCTGCTTCTGCTTCCGCTTCTCCTTCTCCTTCTTCTCCAGTCGGTGCATCATTACTTTGATCGATGTCCCCCTGTCCAAGCTGTGCCTGTGTCTGTGTCTGTCCTTGCGCTGACTTGTTTTCCATTCCTTTTTCCTTTTCCTTTTGGACTCCTCCCGCTCCTGATCCTCCTCCTTCTCCTCCTCCTTCTCCTCCTCCTCCTTCTCCTCCTCTTCCTCCTCCTCCTTCTCCTTCAATATTCGTCTTGTCTGCACCGGCCCCATCCCTGGCCTCATCCCCAGCCCCGTCCATCTGCGCCGCACTCTCCTCCATCTCCTCACTCCACCGACCGACCTTGCTGGTGATAGAAGCTAGACCATTAAGCCCTGAACCGACATCTGGCTGAGACGTTATCTTTTTGGCCGTCCGCGAACTGGTCGACCCCTTCGATCGCTTCTTGTCACGCCCGCTCGCTGCTGCTACTGCTGCCGAACCGTTGGCTTTTTTGTTGGTCGTCGCCAATGGTTTAGGGGATGCATCGTCAACATTGCTCGTATCGCTACCATTTCCCAAGTCCTGATCGTCCGACCCAAGCGAGCCTTCCGTGAGCGAATCGTCCTCCATCTCTACGATATCCATCTCGTCTTCGCCTTCATCCTCAACCCGACGCCGATGGCCGATCTTCTTCCGTCGCGGTAGAGCCATGGCCGGTCTAGTAAACGAGGAAGATGTCCGTTTCAACGTCCGAGTCTAATGCCAGTCGAATGCGATTCGAATGCCAAGAGTGAGAAGCGGAGAGGACCCGGCCAGGTATGAGCTTCTGCCACGACTTGGCTGGGCTGGCGACACAGGCTGAATGGCCAAGGTGGAGAGAAAGAGAAACGGGCTTCAGAATCGGTGTAAGCACATGACGTAAGTCTTCGTCGCGGTCTTCGTCGCGGTCTTGGGCGCTACGACTATCATACGTTATGCTGTTTCTGACACCTTGCTGCCTCTCCAAGCTTGCGTTAATGGTTCAAAGATAATCCGAAGCAGACATCCACCACCGCCAACGCAGACACCAAACTATCGGGTGGAGGCTGTGCAAGAAATGCCCGACAGCAGCCGCCAACACTGTGTGTATGTGTGCTGATGTGAGTGATAGCTCCCCAGCCGACAAGAAAAAGAAGAAATTATGTCCAAAGAAAGCTGCACGTTAAGATCCAGCTAAAAGAAAGAAAATAGAAGAGAGAGAGATGATGTACGGTAGCCCATTTACTGTGGCAATGTTGAATGATGTAGCCCAGCTCAATCAACCCATGAGCTTGAAGCAAGGGCCGGTGCCGAGCAACCGATGGGCCGAGTCAAGGCTCCGCCGGTATCATACCTACCCAGTCCACACTGAAAAGAAGCCCTGTAAAAGGAAAAAAGCCCGTTGGCGCATGCAATGAATGGCCTCCTAGCAAAATAAAGAAAATCAATAAATTTCAAGGAGGTAGGTAGCGTAACGAGGCAATAAAACGCAGTCCAGAACCGAGAGAGAAAGACAAAGAAGAAGCCCCCGTAAAAGCTCAGTCTATCGTTCCACGCTGGCTGAGAGCTTTCTGTACTTGTCCACGATGGACTACGGTAGTCGAAAAAAACGTCCGGGCTGTGGAGACGGGCCGAAGAGGATTTCAGGACATCGGGTCGGCCTCGAGTGCCGGCGCCTGGACTTTGATGTTGGTCGACTTATTTTACGTGATGGTTTCTCTTAGGAGAAGAAGCAGAGTTCGTCGTCTGGTGGATGGAGGGGGGAAAACTACTCGCCGGAATCGGGCTACGGGAGCTCCCGAGTGGGTGAATGAATGTGGCGTGAATGAATGGGAGATGTACGGAACAACAGCTGGGGAGTAGCACGAAGTTGGAGCAGCGGTGGTAGTAGCAGAGGCGGCGGCAGTAGACAATCTGGTACGAAGGCAGCAATGTGGGACCGGAGGGCGCCTGGTGTTGTTTGGTTGGTGTCGTCAAACAGTCAACCAGGACTGGGGGACGATGTGCAGCAAGAGAGCGTTCCATCTTGAAGCACTCGCACACAGCTTACAAGCTGGCCCTTGCGCCCCGATTCACTGCCCCGTAGTCACTGTGCGCCCGGCTTGCCGGGAGTCGGGACCCTGGGGCTGCAGCTGGCTGCACAGAGCGGGCACTATCAAAGTCGCCAGTACGCTCCCAGGAAGCCGGCAGGTGGCAGACATGGCGCTGGACATTGTGTGAGGAAGATAGCGAACAAACGGGGGAGCCTGTTGCCCAACAAGTGCACAAAGCAGCTTTGAGAGAGGTCTTCGCCTGCTGTTGCGAAACCTGTCACCTAGGGCAGAAAGGAGATAAAGAGCGTCGAAGCATTCGTTCGTAATAATTACCCATCTGGGCAATCACCAAGCACTGGATGCTTGGGTTCCTGCTATCACCATGGCCGTTGTTCTGATCTCGATTGTCCAACACCCCTCTTCGTGGCGGCGACTATTCAGTTATCATCCTACGTAGCATGCTGACCCGTCCTTCACTCCTTCCCCGTGTCTCAAGTGCCACAGTGTTACCACCGTTCTTGGGGAAATCTCGGGACAGCTCTCCCGCAATGTTGGCTGGGTCGCTGTCTACATACCTTATGGGAGACAGAGGTAGAGCACATTAGCATTCAATATGCAGTCTATACTCTACTATCTTGACTTAGAATTCTGAGTCGCTTATGTATGAAGGCGGATACCGAAATTACAGGAAAGGAGCCAAGTAAATGACGCGGTGATAATACCTGCAACTTGGTCGGATCTTGATGAGCGCCCACTCGAATAACCCCAATTCTCGCAGATGCGGGATCATATGAATATTGAGGGAAGGATTCTTATCATAAGCACATAGGATTGCATGTTCCTTATCGATCGTTCAAACATGGCTACCAACGGCCCAACCTCCACCGTTTGCAACACAAGCACAACATGAAGTAGATCTCCCACGCAGTAGATATCGCCCAGTCTACGCAGGGCTTGGGGGCGGACCATGTGGGGGACGCCTCAGCCAGCTACCCAGCGACTTAGCCACGTCCATGTCCCGAGGCACAAAGATTCCCATATTTTCCCACCTTGAAACCCGATCTCTACTATCGCTTTCGGATACCCGGGACTTGGGTGCGTGCGCAGCCATGCTCATCCAAGGTTTCCAGGATTGAGGTGAAGTCCTGGGTACCTGAGAGTGGTAGTAGAGAGATGGCTTCAAGGTGGATGGAACTCTAAACATTTAATACCCAGTTACTTGAAGAGTGCCTCCCTCTGTCGTGACTGCCGTCATTATGCCAACTTTAATAAAGGGAGGGGTTTGGAACGATCTCAGTGGGCTGGGTAGCATCTCAACTGAGCCACGATCAAGGCGCCGAAGAGGGCATGCGTGGTTTGATCGTTCAGATACTCTCGATATTGATCGCTGTTCTTGTGCACCAAGAGAAACCATGTTACTCGGGAAATCGATCCACACTAAGAAAGTATCGAAGCCTTCTTTCTGTATGTAGCGAGATCGGTTCCGGTGATTCCAGTCGGATCGTCAAAAACCGCATGTGGGTTGGATTCGCCTAGAGTTTTGTGGTAATTCCGATTTTGGGGGGTTTCTACTCCATCCAAATATTAGCAATGCTATTAGCTTTTTCCCGGGCTGGCAGAAGACATTTGTTGTCGTAATAGTTTACGCGGAGTACTGAGGCATAAGAGAGTCCGCATGGGATGCTAAAGACAAGGCACAAGCTAAACCGGGTTGTTCATGATGAGATGGGGTACAAGAATGGATCTCGTTTGCCATATCAGACACAACTCCCCCCTTGGACGCTTGGAACTAACTGGACCGCATAGGCTTCAACTCTTGGCCATTTAGCCCTTCTTATGCCTGTCTATCTCGGCATGGAGATTGATCCCAAAATGAAAGGGAATTTGTGGCTCAAACAAGATCTATCAAGAAACGCTTTTTTTCGGAACGAATTACTCAGTACAAAGGGAGAGGTTGGTTTGGGTCTACTCCATTCATACACAAGATACCTTAGGGTCAATCGCTGGGGGCACGTTTCTGGGTGGAATGGGGGTTCTAGCCATAGTATCTCCTGGTGGTGCCTCGAATACTCCAGATATACCGTCGCTAAAATCTTCAGATACGTTTATGGATTTCTGAGCTTCTCACGCAGACTTAAACACCATCACAGTGAACGCGAGTGGTGCGCTCGATGCCACTCTTAAGTTGGCACAAGGATATGTTTCATAGCGGGTCAACCATTGGTGACTAATTTTACCGCAACGAAAGAAAAGATATTTGTAGGTTAGGCACCTAGACATCGATCCGGAATCGTAGTGAGATTGGTTAAATATGTACATTCCACGGCTCATTGGGGCACTTGAAATCGCAACCGTAAGATAGGACACGACGAGAGTACTGCTAAAAGTCGTCTCCAGAAATGAGAAATGACGTTTCCAAAGGAATAATCGCCTAAGATCAAAACGTCTTCAAATGGATAATAATAAAATGGATCGTAAATGCTCTTCGCTCGAGGATACTATACTGCTAAAATCTTAGCGTGGTAAAGCTCTTACCTTTAGTGCCTCGTCCGCGCCATAATTTTACCTATCGTGATTCCCGGATGATCCGCGCCCTACCCTGCCCATCAGTCGTGGCCTAGTCTAGAGGGAGCGTCCAGTAACACCATTTCGCTGTGGGTTCGAGGAACCCCAACGGCCTTGCTACCGGTGCGGAGGTGGCCTTTAAAGAAAGCCTGATGTCCTTGCTCATTTCTAGTGACGCAGAATCTACCAGTATCTGCAGCTTGGCCATGGAACGAGATGGATGCTTTGTTTTATAGAACCTTGGCTAGGTATTTGTGTGACGGTCGAGCGGTCTGAGGAGTCGGGGACGGCCTCGGGATGCAAGAGAAATCAGTACTGGTAGCAGTTTGTTAATGAGCTAATCACCATGGAGCCATAGGCAGGTAGCCACTGTGAATTCAGGGTTCATGGCGGTCTGGTTTTGACACACCATTTCAACATCCCTATAAGCTTGGACATGCTTCGCTTTGGACAGCACGGAGTGCTTCGAGTATGGCCCTCTTGTGGAGTGGACTTGATCAGCTCAGAGTATGCTAGCTTCCTATTACCTATGTAGCCAAACTTCGCTTGTAAGAAACCAAGTGGACCAAACCGTTTTGGTATACTATCACACCGCTAAGGGTGAATACCATTCCGGCGAAAACGGATCTCAGTGCTATGACTTGGCACCTGCTATATAGCACTTTCGTCGAAACAGCTTGAGGGGACCGGTAGTCTCAAAAGTCAGCCTCGTATTGCCATAAGCATAACAACCATCTAAGGGGGAGACGTTCTTTGTTCAACATGTCGCGCGATTCCGCTCGGTAGAAACGATCCCATCATAGCAGGTTACCAATAGGTGCTCTATCTTCGGGGTCACCTAAATGGAGTGAATGCGTCAGGTCTCTCCATTCATCTTTATTGTATGGTAACTTCTGGAGACTACCGGAACTTGCAATTCCTCCCGATTCTATCTGTAACCAGCCCGGTCTATCGGGCAAAGTGAATGTTCTGAGGAGAGATCACACGCTATGTGGTGAGCTAACACGATTAGATATCAAATTCTGTACAACCATAGATCTTCTTGCCTACGATTATCCAGCTATTCTTGAACATTCTATCAGGAATCACTGACAAGGTGCAATAAGATGGTGATTTTGGGGTCGCCTGACAGGCCCATCTTTGTTTGTCAGTTGTTTAAGGCAGGTAACTCTTGTATGTACTGTACAATACAGCACAGCACAATATAGTAGGAGCTTATTCTGATCAAACGCCACCCGGTTAGTGAAGGAGGGTCGGACTCTGAAAGCACGCTAAATAAGTAGTGCTAAATAAGGCTAGACCAATTTGTCTTCTCTACGACAGTCTTCTACTTATCTGACAGGGACTTAGACTAACTTACCCCTCTTTCAAATGTTGGTGTTTGTCCCTTGGGCTATCTGAGTGTCGCAATACACTGAAATTTTGGTGCAAATCTTGGGGCATTCCACTAGCTATGGGATTCTGTGTAGTTATGTAACTTTTGGTTATGATAAGTATTGTCTGCCGATACCAACCTAACCTGTTTGCCTTCACTACACAATACGTACCCTTGAGGTGCTGTACAGTAGTCGCGATAACTCAGGCTTCAGTTACCGTAGCGCGCCGTCTCATCGCCTGATTGGCTTTCAAGCCATTCTTACGAAGCTTGGAGCTCAGGCTGCGCAGCTAGGACCAGCAGTGGGGGGCCCTGGCGCGCTGAGACAGATGGTGTTGAGTGGAAGTGAAGCTTGCAGCCAATCCCAGTTCATGACTGGCCTCAATGTCTCGGTCGAGGCTCCGCCCCCGTCAGTGGCCAGAGGCAGCACCTGAACTACGAACACCAGTCGTTGCCGTGGATGCCTGCTGATGTTCGCATTTAAAGACGGCATCGGTCTTACAAGCAGAAGCTCACCTTCTACCTGCAGCTTCTCTGTTGTTGCTGAGCTGCAAGGTTGTTGACTTCACTGATTGATTATTTCGCATTCAACATCGAACAACAATAACGACAACCACAACAACACTCGTCAATTCTTGCTATACATTTTCCCACGCGGCGTGACACGGGCAGTCTGGGTGCCATCAATAACAAGCAAGAGGAACAGGAGGAGGTAAGCTATCAAACCAAGATCGCAGGTGCTCGTGTTTGTGTGTGCCACCAACCGTGGTCGGGACCGTCGGCCAAGTGCTGCAGCTTTCCATCGCCGCCGCCACCGTGACCTTGTTTGACCGATCCCATTTGTTTTCGCCTCAAAGTAGCTTTCGGGCGGCTTGTCTTTTTCCCCTCTTCTCTTGAATAACTCTCCCGGGCACCCTTTTTCCATCCTATCAATGCATTCCGACTGCCAAGTGTGTAGGAGGATCATGTTTTGACATCCACCCACAGAAGAACACAAATCCACAACGGTCGTCTGGCTCGCCGTAACTGGACAGAATTGCACAAGCAAGCACGGTGCTGTAGCTGCGGCATCTGATTAGTGCATGAGGACAGCGGGGACTCCACCAGCTTCCCCACCTCCACTCCACGATTCAATCCACCCATCACCCGTCACGCACGTTGCCCAGGCAGAACCAGGTTGACCGCCTGCTAGGACATCCGAGGTAAGTACGCCGCCTCACCGATGACAGATAAGAGAGCAGTTGCACTTGACTCCTTCATCTTCCTTTTCATCGGTTCCATCTGAATGTGGTGCCGACCTTTCGAACCGCAGTCCATCCATCATCCTCCGTGTTATGTATGAACCTGTTATCCTTTGTCGGTATCCTTTCCTGGCATCATCATACACTTGACTCGCCTACGCCAAGGTGCAGGTAGATTGGTACATTGGCTGAGCGCTACGGCACGACGGACGCGATAGTCCTGGCCCTGATTCAATGACGCTGTACCAAAGTCGTCGTTGTTGATTACCAACCAGGCCAAGGCCAGCCTGAAACGTCAGAAACTCTGATCATTGTACACCGTACCAGATCCTCCGGTTTTCAGCTAGCTGTTGACTACCAAGGTGACGGACTCGAGCGATCTATCCACATGACGACGGCGTTGGTCAACTGATTGCTGTCCTTCGTCTATCTGGCTCTTGCACATTCCAACATTTGTTCGCTCGAACTTACTGACAGTTCAATTCGGTCGTTGATAGGCTATTCGTAGACACGCATTGGCATGATGGCGACCACGATGCCGGCGACGACACCGGATACGTTGATCTCGTTGAAGGTCAGCTACGATGGCACCACGCGTCGGTTTAAGCTGCCTTTGCGTGAACTGAGTGCTGTCAAACTCGAGTCTCAGGTAAGAAATTAATGGTTGACGTGGTTTTCCTGTGTCAATGCTGTAATGCTTTAATGCTTCAATACTAGATATAACGAAATAAGACAAGTCACTAACTGTTCTGCGTGTTTGCCGTTGTAGTTGCGATCCCAACTTGAACTCCCGATGGGACAGCTGACAATCGAACGATACTCGGATTCCGCAGCGTCTTATGTGGTGCTTGACACAGCTAACTTGGGCGTTTACAAGCAATTGTATCGAGCGGCCAAGGCTAAGCAGAAGCTCAAGCTCCGGGTCACGCTCGAAGAACAAGAGAGAACTACACCCAAACCAGCAACAGTAGAGGACGATTCAGAAGCCGAAGTCAAGGTTGAACACATCGAGAACGCTACTCTGAGAGACAAGGCCGATCAAGGCCCAGACAAGAAGGACGGGTCTGTGGCGGAAGCACATGTCCCAACGACTTTAATGGAGCCCATGACGGCACCTTCGACTAACAATGTAGATGCTCCTACGGCTGCATCATCGGCCCCATCTGTGCTCACTACTGGTGATGAGTGGGTTCGGGACCAATCTACCGCAACTGATACTGCAAGCACTACAAGTACCACTTCGGTCCTTCCCACGGGCATTGCCCTCACGTCTAGTACAGTGCCTGCCTTACGTTTTGGTATGGCACCCGAGGTCGGTCATGATATATCATGTCTGAGCCAAGCCTTGCCGACACCAGTGCAAGACTCAGCTATCGAGACCAAATCGACAGAGATGAACTCCACCACAGCTCAACTGGACAAAATGGTGAATGAAATGGCGCAGAAACGCAGACGTGAGAGGCTGGAGAAACTTAATGCTGAGCTGGCCAAGACTGGGTGTAAACCTTTGGAGTTTGATGATGCGGATTTCGCTCAGAACAAGCCTGAGCCCATCCCTGTCAAGTCAGTCAAGCCAGCCAAGCCAGCCAACGCCGGCATGACAGCCCCAGGCATGTCATGCCCAGGTATGCTACCCTACTCGGGACCATTCCTCCCGACCACTGTTCCGACCATTGCCCCTACCACTGCCACTGCTACTGCCTCTATGGAGGTACCAGCATCAGCATCGGCATCATCATCGTCATCGGCATCATCAGTGTGTCCTGCACGAAAGTCGCGAATCACTTTTGCCGTTTACTGCAACCACTGCGAGCGAGCGATTCCCGATGCTCACTTCCACTGCTCAACTTGCGACGAGGGTGACTTTGATCTCTGTGAAGCCTGCAGAGAGGTCGGTATCACGTGCCATGACAGCCGCCATTGGCTGATCAAGCGTACCATTAAGGATGGCCAGATCAACTCAAGTGAGACCCATGTCGTTGCTACCAAGCCCATGACCTCTGCTGTCAAGACGACTGCTGCTGCCAACGCACCTGCTGTGGTCCAACCCTCCAAGTGCACGAGGTCCATGAATCATGCAGCCGCAAGAAATCACATGCCCATGCATACCGACGTGGAAGAAATAGTGAAAGAGATGGTGGGCTTCCATGTGTCATCATCTTTGGGTGGTCCTTCACGAGCACGTGTGGACGGCTCGGCTGGAACAGAGAGCGGGTTCCGACGCTTCGTCAGATCCCAAAAGCTCCGGACTTGCAACTGTTGTGTCCGTGAGTTGGCTGAGAAAGAGTTTCTGCATTGCACTAGCTGTGAGGACTTTGATCTTTGCAAGAATTGTTTTGCTGATGGCAAGCATGGCCATCATCCCAAGCATGGCTTCACTCCCGCCGTCAAGGGAACGTTGATGGAAAGCAGCATCTCATCGCGTCTCGCCCCTGGCCGTAATGTCCTGCACAATGCCATCTGCGATGGCTGCGATAAGATTATCTACGGCATTCGCCACAAGTGCCTTGACTGCCCCGACTGGGATTACTGCGCAGATTGTCAAGTTAACGCTGATTTCATCCATCCCAATCACCGTTTCGCTGCCATCTACGAGCCTCTCCCCGAGCCTACTACTGGACGGAGACTCTTTCATGACAGCATTCGCTGCGATGGCCCGCTTTGCAATAGCGTAACCTCTTCATCTGGCGCCTCCCGCTGCATCTCGGGTATCCGCTACAAGTGCGCCGTCTGCCATGATACTGACTTTTGTGCTGCCTGCGAGGCCAGCCCCGCCAATACTCACAACCCGACGCACCCCCTCATCAAATTCAAGACCCCTGTGCGTCACGTCAGTGTCACCACCACGGGCGAGCATGAGGACGGCCAGCAGATGAGACTCATGGGCGATCGCCTGCTTTCCCAGCGCAGAAGCAATCGCTCTACCGAGACAGTGCTTTCACCCGCACCAGGACCCGCGCCCTCGAGCGAGCACATTGCTCTCAACTCCGTTCAGACTGTGGTGGACATGAAGCCCTCTGTCTTACCCATGCCTGTTTCCAACACTGAAGAGGAGAGGATAGTGAGGGCTTCCCTGCTGCCAACATCAAAGCCTACGTGGACCCCCTCCATGGTCGAGAGCAAGGTTGAGACTGGGGATGAGAGCAAGGAGCCCGTTCCCGACCTGCTGGCCACGTTCGAGCGTGACTCCGTCCCGGATGGTACAATCATGCCCCCTAACCACACCTTTGAGCAGACCTGGGTCATGAAGAACACTGGACGCGTGGCTTGGCCCGCTGGTTGCTGTGTCCGGTTCGTCGGTGGAGACTACATGGGTGCTGTGGACCCAACCCACCCTGCTGGCATCCGCGAACTTGTTTCGGCATCCGAGTCCACCATTTGCTACAGCCAACTCCAGCCTGGCCAGGAGTTCCCCTTTACCGTGCTCATGCGCACTCCTGACCGCAAGGGCAAGGTCATCTCCTACTGGCGTCTTACCACGAGCGATGGCCACAAATTTGGCCACAAGTTGTGGTGTGACGTGACGGTTAGCCCGCCCGCCCCCAAGCCTGCCCCCAAGGTTCCCGCTCCTGTAGTGAAAGAGGAGAACTCCATTCTCGACTCGGAGGTCCCGACCATGACCAAGAGCCAGATGATCATTCCCAAACTTGAGCATGAGTCTTCTTCGTCCAGCATCATGGAGTCCGCTCAGACCGGGAAGAAGGCGCCTACCAGCGAATCCGACACCTTGGCGCCATCCGTTCACGATGATGAGTTTGAAGATTGTGCCGAGGCGGAGAGCTGGGCCGATGATTCCGACGACGGCTTCTTGACTGATGAGGAGTACGATATCCTCGATGCGTCGGATGAAGATATGGTCGCCTTGCCGACAAGCTCCAAGAAATGAATTATTTTTTCGATGAGGGATAATCGGCGCTCAAGGGAGGGGAATCGTGGGTTGTGTCGCTCTCACATGTAAAATTTGCCATCAAAAAGTACTAAAAAAATGCATCAGAGATGGAGGACGCAGAGAAGGGAGCAGAATAAGTGTAAGAAAGAAGGGGGGACGAGTGAGACTGATCAATTTTCCATTTGCTACTAGTGGTCCTCTCAAGGGTCGGGATTGTTTTGCGTGGGCTCATTAAGTGTTTGCTGGGTTTCTCTGGGAGTGATCTTGTCACGCGACCAAACCAACCTCTGTACGCTCCTTCAACGAAACGAAACTCGCTATCATAGCTAGCTCTCTCCATCTCTCTCCACACAGTCGTAGACGGACGAATCTCGTTTCTTGGTTTTCTCATCTCCTTTTCTAATTGTGGACCGGTATGGTACTGGTAGGAATGGCAGGTAGTGAAATTGATGGTTAGTTAGCTCGTTGATTTCGTGTGATGCTCTCTGTCCTGGACACACTGTGACGCTGTTTTGTAGTCTAGTAGATCGTGATCTAGATCTTGAGCTTGCTTTCACGTAAACAACTCAAAAAGCGACTGCTATTGCGTATGGTCGAGATGTGAAGACAGATCTATCACCTACTAAGGTTAGTATGGTAATTCGAAAATGTCACATGCTCTACCTGTTGACGGTTGACTCCTACCAATTCCAGACCAATCTTTAGTAGGACTAGTAGACAGGAGCCACCGGTATTGTACCATAGTCACAAAGCGACCACCGGAGTACAACGATTATCCAAATTACCAGACTCTGCAACTTTTAGTTTTCATGGGAAGTCGACCAGATGGCTATCATACCGGTACCGGTATCGGTATCCCAACGACCATAGAGTGAAGTAACTCCGAATTATCTCGGTCACCACGCTAAGTTATGGGTTTTGTTTCCTGGTGATGTATCCATCGCGTCGGTTCTCGGGTGGTTCACCGCCCCATTGATTGGGGTTGCACTTGATATCAGGACTAACTTTGCTACTTTGTAGTAATTATCCGCTGCGTAGTTGAAACGCTCTGGAGTGCGGTTAACCTACACCACCACACATCTACTGCAAGTTCGGGGCAATGGAATCTCAGGTGTTGGGAATCAAAAGAATAGGGGGAGGGCGAGGAACGGAAATACTTTTCTTCTCGAAAGTGCGATGAGAAAAGGGTACACAGTAAGTCACCATTTCCCTCTCTAGTGTGCTGAGAGCGAAGTATTGAGGTACACACACGTAGCACCATAATCAAGAAAACAGAAATGAGGCCCGTGTACAACTCTTGTATCTGGGGACTTCGTAGGCTGGGCAGTCGTGGGGGAGGCGTGCACTCCCGGAAGAAATTCCATGTGATGTGGTTTCGCAATAGGCGAGGGGGTGGCATGGTGGGGGTGGGACATAAAGGGGACGAGATCTTGTGTGGATCTTCTGTCAGCAAACTGGGGGGCGAATATGGCATTGCTAGGAGGCAGCATCTTGTCAAAGTCTGGGGGACAGTAATTCATGGGAGTCACCCGGAAGCATGGGCTACCTTCAGTCTGTTCCGCGAGACATTTGTCCTGGGATTGTTCGACGACCAACATCGCGGACCAAGTACTTGAGGCCAATGTTGGAATCGGGCGTTTCTACACCACTGGTGATTCTTGTTGGACGGTTTTACTTGAGAACTTTTGTCGCCACATGAAAATTTGGATGGCGTTCTGGGGTTGTCAGAACTGCAATGTTTGCAAGATGAGAATGATAAGCTGGATACAAGGATGAAAACACCAGTCAAGGAATTGATTCTAACGGGCAGATTCGGTCAT
Source organism: Iodosphaeria phyllophila (assembly GCA_025802455.2). Classification (NCBI taxonomy): domain Eukaryota; kingdom Fungi; phylum Ascomycota; class Sordariomycetes; order Amphisphaeriales; family Iodosphaeriaceae; genus Iodosphaeria; species Iodosphaeria phyllophila. Next base: position 9,035 of record JAOYMO020421374.1, on the reverse strand, counting down.
AGTACTAGAGATCGATGTCTTCGAACAGATGATTTGTATCAAGATCAATGGCATCGGCAGGGAGCATTTCTTCCCCGACTCCAACATGCCCTTCTGGGATGTCTCGAGCCAATCAAAGCTCGGCCATGACATGGGGGAGGCTTTTTCAGCCTGAGCTCCGGTTTTTAGTGCAAGCTGTCCTCAAAAAAGTGAAACTCTCAAAGTGGTCAATTCGCTTTTCGTCCGCTGCAGGCGCCGTACGGTCTTGGTTTGGGGTTACGCGGACTAGATTCGACATCAACTTTGATTTGGCCAGGTTAACATCCCATGCGGATTTCGCATCTTCATGTAAGCGGACGACAATGCGCATTCTATTCATCCCTCTCTTATCTTGACCTTTTTCTTTTCACCCTGGGAGGTCACACATTCATTTTCTACTTCTCGGTCGAGGACACCAGTCGTTGGTTCAGCGCTAAAGCTACCTCGCCTTCCCTTGCCTAAACTGTAATATATGTAGAAAGACGGAGGGACAAACAAACCATCCTTCGCAAGGGTGAGCGGAAGAGCGCATATACTGCTGACTGTTACGAAGTGCGACTGTGCGACGACCAGGCCGTGGACAGTTAGAGCAGGACAGGTCGATGGGATTTTGTGGGCCAGTTACATGAGTAACTTGGAACACTGCGCGTGGCATCATACCGGTACCACTCGAAACCCGGACGAAGTCGACTCAGAGTCAGGCGAAGCAGAGACGGAACAACGACGCGGACGTTGAACGCGGTTGGATTCTTGGTGGCCCAAGATGATGAACGGCTATGAGAAACATGGATTTGAAGACGAGCCCGAGCCCAGCGGGTTCGTTAGGGCTTTCGACGCCTTTCGTAAGGCCACCCTATTTCTGTCTCTGTGTTTCTCTCTCTCTCTCTCTCTCTCTTTCTCTCACTAATCAATCTTGACTGACCTTTTTTTTTTTTTTTGACGCAGCAAAATCGAAACCGCAATATGTTACGCAGACATCGGGTGGAGGTAAATGGACGGTGGCGATGACAGCGATCTCTCTAGCGCTACTCTGGTCAGAGGTTGGCCGATGGTGGCAAGGCAGCGAGAGCCATACGTTCGCGGTTGAGAAGAGCGTCGGCCACAACATGCAGATCAACCTCGACATCGTGGTGCGCATGCAATGCCAGGACCTGCATGTCAACGTCCAAGACGCGGCCGGAGACCGCATCTTCGCGGCTACGCGGCTCACAGAGGACCCGACCAACTGGAACCAGTGGGCCGACAACAAGGGCATGCATCGCCTAGGCATGGACGCAAATGGACGGGCTGTCACGGGTGCGGGCTGGCACGACGAGGGATTCGGCGAGGAGCACATTCACGATATTGTTGCGCTCGGCAAGAAGAAGGCGCGATGGGCGAAGACGCCGAGGATTTGGAGGGGAACGGGTGACAGTTGTCGTATCTACGGCAGCCTCGACCTGAACAAGGTTCAAGGCGATTTCCATATCACTGCCAGGGGTCATGGCTACTTTGGGTTCGGAGAACATTTGGATCACAATTGTAATTGGCCCCGCCCCAATCTTGGAAGGAAAGAGCAATGACTGACTTGCAAATATCCCAGCCTTTAATTTCTCCCACATCGTCAACGAACTCTCCTTTGGTCCATTCTACCCTTCTCTCGTTAACCCCCTTGACCGTACCGTCAACCGCGCTGAGCAGCATTTTCACAAGTTCCAGTACTTCATGTCCGTTGTCCCCACTGTCTACACCGTCGGCCACGCCCACACCGCCGATCGTACTATCTTCACCAACCAGTACGCCGTTACCGAGCAGAGCCATGCCATCATGAACGAGCGCATGGTCCCCGGCATCTTTTTTAAGTACGATATTGAGCCCATCTTGCTGACCATCGAGGAGACCCGCGACAGCCTCCTGACCTTCCTCATCAAAGTTATCAATGTACTGTCTGGAGTTCTCGTTGCTGGTCACTGGGGTTACACGCTGTCTGAGTGGGTTAAAGAGGTCATTGGGAGGAGGAGACGTAGCGGCCACAGCTTGGGTATGATTGGGAACGAGAAGACGGGCTATCGTGACTGAGTGATGATATCTGCACAGATGAGCTGGAGTTTCTAGGCTTTTTTTCATAGCTTTTGATCGTTAGTCTGTGTATTGATGTAAAGAAGTGATGGACACACTACGGAGCTGTATTTGGGCGGAAGCGCTGAATTCGGCGTGTTATGGGACATAGATGGAGGGCCGGCGAACTCTACTGGGTTGTCTAGGGGATAGGAACCCTCTCGTGATAGACGCTACCTCTACGAAGTACTAAGGCTTCGAAATAGAAGGCGCATCACATACCCAAAGCTTTCCAGCTCGTGTGTTCTTCTACAGATACGAATGGACGACTATGAAACGACATGCGATGAGTCTATTTATTAATGTTCTAGTCAAAGAGACACGAGAAAATCTGACTACTCTGAATCTTTCTGTCAGCCAAACCCCCCCCCCCCCCCCGCATGATGAGCGGTCTTTGTGAAAATCCAATTTTAGAAAGGTCTCCAGAACCTCTTACCATGCGGTCCATATCAACACACGCTTCTTACAAGCGGTCTGGTCCACCCACTATCAACCTCATCGCGTCGTCCTCGCGACATTCTTGGTCTCGATGATTTTACTTCATCCGGACGTAATTTCGAGCGCCAGTATTCAGCCTCTGTAAATCCTGTTCCTCCTGGCCATGTTCCTTCCGGCCATGGCTTGCTATTGGCGTAGTATGGTTCTGTTATGATACCCATGGCATTTAACAAAAGTCGCCCTGATTCGATCTTGGATTCGAGAGGCTCGACAACCTTTTCTCTGAGCTTCAACTTTGGGTCCCACGTTATCCTGCGACGGACAGCTGCAATATCATCTTCAAAGCGACGTAGCCAAAGCGGTTCCCATATATATACGCGATGAATTAACCTATCGAGCATGTTGTGGCACTCGTCCGGGCTTGCGCGATTTATCTCATAGTCGAGCTATACTTTGCGTGCTTGCAATACCTGCAGCGCGTAGATCATTGCTTCTGGGTATGCATCGCGATATTGTTCGTCCACCGCCGCTTCTTCACTATCCGGTTCGTGCTGGGCCATGGCGGCCTCTGCTTGTTCCCAAATGCCCGCAAACACCTGCCCATGGTAATTTTGCAGTCTCTCCAGCTCCAACTCCTGTTCCTGTGCTTTTTGGAGCGCTTCGCTAATGCTAATCACGTGGTCCCTCGGGCTAGCGTCGTCAATCGGGATACTTGTCATCCACTTCTCCCGTATACCGAGCTGAGGTTTTATTGCTCGAAAAGCGGCTTCTATGGCGGTTCTGGCTTCAAGCAGGCTCTTCCTCAATGGTGGTATATCGGCAATACCTGGCTGCTTCTCCTTGGGCTTGAGGAGCTCTTCTGCTCTTCGTTGCTCGGGCGAGAGATCCATAGCTACTTGGATCGCGGTGACTTGATTCGCTAGATAATCTATGGTTTCGCTGAGCCTCGACAGTGGTGGCTCTACCTGGTTGGAACTCCCTTCTCTTTCTGTGGGACGACAGGGGCAAGGGCCCGAAAGGGCAGCCAGGACAAGAAGAAACCTCATGGCTGAGCGACCTGAAGAGATAGGTTTTGTGGGGGCAACAAGTGATTGGGCTACTGAGAATAGGTCGACGGCGAAGTACGAAGTACAGGCTGAGGAAAGGGGGGGGATGGAAATTATTCGCTCAGTCTGAAACATCTATCGCGTTTTCTAGTCTGATCAGAAAATGCTCATACATGTGATGCTGAGTGGTTACCAAGGATTGCGCGGTTCGTACAGTTCGCAGGTGATCGACGACAATTGAGAAGAAGTAAGAGTAAAAGAACGCTCAGTAATTGAAAATCATGGCGTACTCGCCAAGTCTAAAATCGACCTCCCCAAAGGGTCGAGGGGGCTAAGGCCAGACTGTTGATCTTAGACCTGGCGAGCAGAATACTGGCATGGAAACAAGCATGGTCGCAAGGATCCCCCCCCCTTGCGTAGCCGCATATCCAGCTTCCAATCTAGATACCACGGTGGAGACGATCGAACTATGGACAGCAGGCCTCTAAGGGATAAAATCGCGCCAGCGCCAATCGTGTACCCGTCGCGACGACCTAGGTGCTGGGTTCGAAGAGAAATGTGGCTTGGGATTCATTGAGCATGGTGTTTTGAATGTTTACCGGAAGTCCATACGGGAACGGTATGCGCAATAAGTATGGTACGGTCATGCTAAAACCAGCCCAAAACTTGCCCCATTTTTCTAGCCAACATGTCACCACCCACAACGCAATGCAGTAAATTCTGGAGCCGAAAATCAATTATTTAATCAAGTAGAAATCACTTGACCGCCCCGATTCTTGATATTTGCAGTGTGTGTCAAGTTATGTTGGCTCAAAGTTGGGGCACTTTGTATGGGGAGCCCTCCCAAATGCAACAAGAAAAAATACATGGTGCACAGACCACAATTGCCTTACAATCATGACATCAGCAGCCAAAATAGGTTTAGCTACGTTCCCTACATCTCCATGCATTCTTGCCATTCTCACTACTTTTCTGACTTTGCACTCGAATAACTTATAGCGCTGGACAGGAGCAGGGATTCCGTTTGGCTCAATTAAAGATATACTTTCTGGCTATTGGCCAATGTCTTTTTTGTCCCAAAATATGGAGATTTGACGGAGTAAATAGATTCTCTGCAAACCATAGCTTAGCCATCACCAGATCGAATGCAACAATGGGCTGGTTTTTAGCATGACTGCACCATAGATAAATATGCATACCGTCTGCTTGGGCAAACCACATGCGGACACTCTAATAAGCTAGTACGGTAGAACCTCAACTCAGATTTGTGCGCGCACTAAGGGGAGGAACCATGGATATAGACCGCATTGAGGTATTACGGCATGCCTGTGCCTGAGCAACCGGCAGAATTGACTGGCTGGGTCTGCTGTCGCACTAGCTTTAATCCACTGCATTGTCGTACTGGTAGTCCCAATGCACCACTCAAAAGTCCCTGAGAGATCATTTTTGCCATGAAAGTGCCTACTAGTATGCAGTTAGGGTAACCTTAAGTTTCGATCAATTAACTTAGCTCCTCTATTGTCTCATCTACAGCCTCATCTGCCATTGCATCTATCATCCCATACACTGTCTATCAAGAATTCAACCCTTTATTATGAGTATTTATGTTACTATCACCGCTAAATCTGTCAAGGCGGCGAGTGCTGCAGGGCAAGCACCAAAGGTGCAGTACATACGTGGCTATGTATTACTCTAATCTGCCGTACTGGTATGGGGCACTGAACATTCCCACAAGTCAACTAAGAAAAGTCTCTTCAAATACCTAATATAATTATCTCCCCCCGCAATTTTTTAGGTTCTGTTTGGTGTCCGCATGTACTTTGCCCAAGCGGACGGTACAACCTCACGCTGGACAAGGACCCTTGACCGTGCAAATATAGTGCAAATGAAATCCTGGAGCAAAAACTTCCAAACCGGACAGAAACCGGAGTATGGTATGAGATTGCCGGAGTTAAGCACAGCTCAACATCGGCATCGCCATACTTACACAGCACCTAAATATGAATTCAAGTCAAAGCCGGGAGTCTCCTGTCATCTCTCGTGATGAAATTTATCTAATTGAGTGCGATCTATCGATCTTAATTTCCAAATTTACCAATACAGACCCCTACCGGTACGCATTTGTACCGAGGTGTTGGTTTGAATAGGTGAGCGTTTGATGGTTCCAACAATCTCCTGCTCCGGCTTGGAAATTTTTTACAATCTCAAGATAGACGAAGGCTCTTAACCGTGCGAGCATTGTTCAAGTCAAACCTCATTACTTGGTTGCATGTATGATAGAATGTACAAGAGTGGCAGCTGCGAAGACCCAAGGCACGCTTAATCGTAGTTGGATGGCATCTTTTGGTCAAGTACGCTGTCTGAACCTACAGATGAGAGAGAAACGACTAAGTTACTTGTGTGCAATCTGGTGCAGAGGTAGCATTGGAAACAGAACGGACGATTCTAATAGCCTCGCTCCTACTAGTAGAGCGGGGAGGCTCAATCACCCAAGAACGTCCGTCTATACGTATTTCCAACGCTGCCAGGCTGCCAGGCAGTGTTTGGAATATTGGTAACCTGGCTGCAATCTCATCTTATCAAATGCTGGTCCGCCTGTCACACGGTTGGACAGCGCTTACCGGCCTATGACCCATTATCCATTGCTCACCAAGGGATTATGTTCCACGTTATGGATAAAGGTCAAAAGCAAAGGGAGTTTTATAGAGTTTCTAGCCCGATTGATAGCATCCCAGTGTGGTCCTGTATGCTGGGTGTATGCCTTGAGGTGAAAATCTTGTTGTTTTATGATAGCGTACCAACTGAAGTCAAATCAACTGTGCCCGGCACTTCAATTTCTTCAATCCATTGCCCTCTTAATGTCGTGTAGAGCTAAAGGCTAGCTATTCGTACTGTTGTCTATAAACCAGGGCTCCCGATACTGCCTTGCGATTTCCCATCGGAAGTTGAGAGAAGGAAACATAGAATTTGGCCTAGCCCATTACCTTCCAACATATCGATCTAGACAGATCAGTGCTTACGGATACGAACTGTCAGAGCAAAGACTCAGCCTGATGGACGGTAGTTCTAGATCTCCGTTCCACTGGGAGTGAGTCCAATGGCAATTTCTGGCCGGCGACGTTGTTGTACCTCCGTGTGATAGGTTTGGCGAAGAGCGAAGCTAGGAATCATGGGATTGGTCAACGCAGATGGCAAGAAATCTGGCGATCCATGGTGGATATGAATGGAGGGAGAATGGTGTTTTCATAACGTATACGTGTGTGCGGGCCAAATGCGTTGATTGGAACCTATGTACATAGTCAAGTAGCTACAGGTCATCCGCGCCGGTTTTATGCTCCAGAATTGTGGTTCTCTCAGACATCGTTCGGGTAGCTTTCGATGAATTCCCAAGGCTATCGATAGGGTGTAACAAAGTGAGAAGATAGTGGCTGATGGTGGAGCCGTACCCTGTACCCGGGTACACAGTCGTGTGGATATACCAGTATCACACCTCGGCGAGTACTGTAGCTCATTGCCACTACAATAGGTTTATTGAAAGGAGTGGTTAAAGCAGAAAGCCAAAAAGAAAAAGAAAGTGTAATGGATCAAGCTGGAAGCCTGCAATTTGATGCCCCTCTCTAAGCTTCCGACGTCGGTCATGACTGGCCGAGCCGCTTGCTAAAATAGTAACAAGCCTTGATGGCCTTGCGACCACAATGGATCAAAACAAGCGCCTTAATTTGTTGTCATCAGAGCTATGCCGTATTCTCCGTCTCCTGAGATCGCTTCAACGCCACTATAAGCTGAATGCAGTCGCGGCTTAATCAAGGGTTGTCCAATTCAAAACTAACATGTGCGGTAGGTATGATTGCGTGTATGATGCCTTCCTACATCCTGACTTTAACACCCGTTTGGCCCAGATAGAGTTCGGAAATGGGTATTCGATGGAGGAGACATGTATACGAAATCATGACATAATATCGCGAGGTGCAGTCAGATTATATATCTTCTTGATGGGTTGATAGATCTCGTCACTGTGAATGCAAGAACATCTTTTGGTGTCCAGCCTTCCACGCATAGCGCTACGAGCAATGCGTACTTCTAAGTTCTAACAACATACTCTGTACCTGTACCTCGAGGACAAAATGAGGTACAGAGATTGGGTCCTTATCTGTCGAGCTTGAGGTGCATTGTAGACTTGTTTTGATGTAATTTTCACGAACGTCTCCACCACCCCGCGTATCGCACCCTGGCAAATTTGCCCCTCATCGAGTAGCAATCGCGCGGATCTTTCACAGCAGCTCCCTATCCTATCTTTGAAGTGACGACACCGTGCAAGTACCTACCCGGCAACGGAGGCGACTCTCGAATAATATCTGGGTCCGCTGAAGCTCCTAGACATCGTGGGCGCCGACGATCGCTCAAGTTTTGCGCTACTCGTATCTGACAAACCCACCTCCGACCCTTTCCATCAGAACCTCTGCTTTCTCCCCACCCAAACCCCCCCCCCCCCCTCTCCCCCTTTCTACTACAACACCGTCTTTGTTCCACTGCCTTTCTTGCCTTGTCTGTAAACTCCAACACCGCCATCATGGGATACAGTGAAACCGATTGGCGCGCCATCAACACGATCCGCATTCTTGCGGTAAGTAGCTCTTGATTCGATCCACAGCCCGTCGAGTCGTATCTTCACCCCGCTCCCACGATTGCCCCTCACGATGCTAGCTATCGCTCGGCTTGGGCTCGCTTCAAAAACATGGACTGATGAGAATTCGCAGGCTGATGCGACTGCTAATGCCAATTCGGGCCACCCTGGTGCGCCCATGTAAGTGTGATTTGCTCCATGTGTAATTTCGAGCTCTGATGATGCTGACTGACTGCCAAATAGGGGTATGGCACCAATTGCGCACGTCCTCTGGAACAAGTTCATGAGATTCAACCCCAAGAACCCCAAGTGGTTGAACCGTGACCGATTCGTCCTCTCGTGAGTTGGCACGGCAGTTTTCGGGAACGGGCCATAGAACAGACCATAGAACACGCAAGCTAACCGAGGGAAAAAAAACACTGTTTAGCAACGGTCATGGCTGCATGCTTCAATATGCTCTCCTCCACCTGTTCGGCTACGCCGTGTCTATGGACGACCTGAAGGCGTTCCGCGTAAGTTGAGGAGGCATAAATGTGGGTATTCAAGTAGAACTATAGCTGACGTGGCCTTGAAGTCAATTGATAGCATCACTCCCGGCCACCCGGAAGCACACGACACGCCTGGCATTGAGGTTACTACTGGCCCTCTGGGGCAAGGCATCACCAATGCCGTAGGTCTGGCGATTGCGGCGGCCCACACGGCGGCCACATTCAACAAGGATGGCTTTCCCATTGTGGATAACTACACATATTGTTTCTTGGGCGATGGCTGCTTGATGGAGGGCATATCCAGTGAGGCCTCCTCTCTGGCAG
>JAOYMO020420390.1:0-24727 GCA_025802455.2 Iodosphaeria phyllophila | reverse complement strand
CTAACCAACTGTGGGACTCTCCTGCTGGTAGTACTTGACCCCGCTGGCTTTTTCCTTCTCGCCTAGTATTCAGTTCATTTTTAAAACAAGTGTGATCTCGACCCTGCCAGCATCGTGCTGGGATGGCTTAGAGAACGATTTCCGTCCCGGGGGACGGAAATTTCAGGGCCAAGGCTGGGAATTTTTGGTGGCCAATCAAGCGGGCCTATTCTGGCTGAAAGTGGAAGGGCCCTTGCCCGGAAAGGAAAAATACAGCAATTACTTGGTGTTGCAGATCTCCCGAGGCGTCTGTGTTGAGCGCTCCTGCAAATGCAGGTACGAAGGACGACCGTACAACAAATCACCATGAAGCAAACTGCCTGTCACAATTCAAGAACTGGAGGCTAACGGGCTCTCCGCGGTTACCTACGTTGATATTGAATCGCACCAAGTAAATTATGACACACAGTACCCCGCTCCACGCACTATGGGTTGCAGGCATATTAAATAGCTGTCACGATGCATCAGGGACCAACTTGGTAGATCTGATTGTGCTCTGCCAACCAAGACGGGCCCGCAAACAGTGCGTAATGGGTCTGTGACTTCATGTTGTAGCAATTAGAATGGTAGGTCCGAGTCGGGCGAGCCCGTCTCCAATAACAGCGGCAGAGGTTGCCGATGTCCCACTTATGTCATAACCAAACATGTCCCACCTCCCCCCCCACTCTCGGAGTCTCGAAATGAGTCCCGCTCTTGATGCACCGCATTCGAGATAAGAATTCAAATGGGCCCATTGTCCCCTCTGTTGGTTCCGGATTGTGCTTTCCAGAAACCGAGTGCTGGTGTCTGTGAGCAGCACTAGGAACTACGCAACCGATACGTGCTCAGTTGCAAACCCTCGCCTTCTAGTGGATATGTCAAGTCAACAATGTTGCGACGAGTTCAAGATCAATGTCCTTCTGGATCCACAGTCACAGGGCCCACTTTTCCGGCAAAATTATCCAACACGCCACGAAGTGGTTTGTCTTTCTATCAATTTTGATTTGAGTCAAGCAGGTACTTTGTATCATTGGATAGAATACCGGCCGACTCAAAGACTGTCTGTCGCGCATTCGAAAAAGTTAGCAGCGCATGTCAAAGGTGCCACGTTGACATACTGTACAGGTAGGCACATGAGCTGCTTCCAGCGCTGGTTTCAAGTCTTCAACGCCTCCAGCGCTGCCTCCAGACAGGCGCCGATCAACACACGACACCGTACGCTTAAGCGAACCACATCCGGACACTTTCCATTCACCAAGACATTCCACGCGTTTTGCTGGAGACTTCAGGAACCGTAGGTGGATCGCCCGCTAGCCCAGATCTCGTTTTCTTGCTCAAACAAGGCCTCCTATAACTTGTGAAAATCACAGTCAGTAAGTGCCCCAATACGAATATCAGAAATTCCCCGGACTCAAGTAAGCAGAAGGATCATCCACACATGGCGGTCCAAGGGGTCTTTCATATCCTTCTTATAGCACTTGCTGTGATTTTTACAAGTTGTCCGAATGTATCTTGCCCCAGCCTATGCACACTGTGTAGTGCCAACATGGCAGCGGGTGTGCGTGAACTTGGCCGGGGAAACCTGGCCAATCACACTTCCCGCGCTGTCTATCTCGCGGCCAATGGCATATCGGCCTATCGAATTTGAGGCCGCCACACAAGGAAACGCATGGGAGAAAAACGTGATAGCATGGAACAACAAGACGAACCGACTCGAAGACTATGGTTCCCTGCCCAATGTGTGATGGGACGAGCCGGCTCTTGGCAGGCCTTCTAAATTAAAACCTGCTTGCTTCTCTATACGGAGGGGGTTATGCGGCTTGCTTTACGAGAGGGAGCGAAACCCTGCGCGCAAACGTGCAGTGTTTATGCAACTGCGCGGGATTGATGATCGGGTCTCCTGAAATATACCAAGACACTGGATTCTGAAGAGCGGTTTGAGTCATCCACCTACCATACAATCGTCACCTCGTTAATCGAAACTTCCATCCTTGATTTCAGACTTGCTAATTTCGCTATCATCTGAACAAGCTGTTCGAGGACATCAATACCCATTAAGCCATGACTGTTTTTCGATCCCTTTCCTATTTCCGCTCAAGCCCCCTTTTCCCCGTCAACAGGTGCTCCCCTTCAAGGATTAGCTATGCCCGCCTGTAAAGCCGCTACTTCCCGCATTCCTTCTAATAAGCCCACGACCGACAACGAAACTTGGCAAATTTTTCTCATTAAAACATCAATGTACGTACTATAGTTATGGCGATATTGCCACTTGACTCAAGACAAGCAAGCTTGCCGAAAGCCAAGGTGGACGGTTTGTGGCTGGGGTTAGACTCGCCTCAGACGCGCCAGGCTTTGCGTTACATATCGTGCTGCCACAAGCATTACCCCAGCCCTCCTGAAAACGGACAGGGTATCACTGGTAAGTGTCTCAGCCTCCTCAGGGAGCGTTCAAGCAATGTCAATAACGGGAGCTCGTTGGTGGAAGTGCTTAAGATATAAGCTTTGGATTACCTGGTCGCCTGGCAAGATTGATGAGTTGCGCATGATCGCATCGTGGAATACCAATACAACAGGCACGATGCCATCCCTGGAAGTGCCTATCCGTACAATACCCTTAGCCCGCAACTCATCCTATCCGGATATGCTGGCAGGTGGCACAGGGTCAATGCGGGCTGATCAACTCACAACTTGGTTTCAGCGACACTCCTTTTGCAGCAGCAGTATTTTCCAGTGTAATTGGGTGCGTCCGATGGTTACTCGGGGCGTGGATTTGTACCGAACATCTGTGTGGGACGGATTGAAACAACGTTCAGAACTGTGATTTTCTAGAATGAAACAGTCTGTGCGCTTTAGATACCTAGGTACATACCGTTTTTGACAGAGTCACTGTAGGTAGGGGGGCAGAAATACATATCAAAACAAAAGTCATACATACTCGCTTTTTAGAGTAAACTGCCAATTGCCTACTGTATACAAACCAGTTCCTAGGCTTTCCACTCACAACATGCCATCACATGTCATAATAGTAAGAAAAGGGTTATAGACTCGTAATCTCTACTCGATCTTCTATTGATTGTTCTAATTTCCAATGGATTCTAGCTAGAGATTAAGTCGTACTGCAGGTTTCAAATGTCTGCACCCCGTCTTCTGCCCGTCCCCAAACTCCAAATGATTTCCCCGGAAGAGACTGACTTCTGCCTTGGGTTCCTCCATGTACAGTGCCCCAACGTAGACGTAGAGGGGGGTTTTCGTGGGCTGTAGGTGGTTCAATGTTCATCCGGGATTTGTTGAAACATGCACACGACTTGATTCCTGGCCATGATCTATTGAAACTTGATTCAGTCAATAGGAAATTGAGTAGAGATTACAAGCATATAATCTTGTTTCTACCATGATGACATGTGGTGGCTTGTTGTGAGTGGAAAGCCTAGGAATTGGGTTGAGTAGGTAAGTTATGAAAACGGTATGGTACGGTATCGGAAGTGGTCTCGTTCTTTTCTAGTAAAAGAAGTGTTCTTCATACCCCTGACAGTTACAGTGTATCCCCTTGACTGCGGGCTAGCAGTGAAGGGGATATGCTACCATACGTGCCAGAGAAGAGAACAGGCCCAAAATTGAAGTACTTTACCGTGAACCCGAGGTGCTACTTGGGCACATTTCATATCAAGGCTCGCTGCCGGTGTCTCCAATAGTTAAAGGTCAAGCCTGGCTCCGTGTCACCCATCAGCACATGCGGACGGAAATAGTTCTACGTCACTGGTTTATCTAGACTGGCGGAATCCGGAACTGGTTCCCTAAATATGAAACCGTATTCGTTTAGTAGCATCGGTGAAGTTGAACGTTGGCTTCGCCTGTGGATGGCACCTATTTCCGTCAATAGCGTTAACCAAAGCACAGTTATACCTTCAAAGAGCGAGTTCCGGGTGTTGTTGACACCCTCAAAAAACGACGATCAAGACCGACCCACCAAAATTGCATGATTGCATCGAGATACTGTTGCGTTGCTGTTTGATCACAGCCTAGGAGATGAGATCTACAACTTATTTATGTTCTGATGCCAGACATTATAGTAAGAGAACCCAACCCCTCATTCCTCCCTGTGCACATTCTACGGTGCTTGTGTGGCTGCATTTAAATCCTCGGTTTGACCCACTTGACCTTTTCCGACGGTTGATCACACGTCTGGCATATTTTCCACGGTTCACTAATTTGATTGCTCTAGCGAGACCACATTGGTACGCAATGGCGAGCAATGTACTTGAGGTGGTTCGGTAGAAGGAGTTGCTAACGTGCAACGAAAACGACTTGTCTGGAAAACGCCTCTAACAGACCACTTTTAGAATACTGAATCAGAGTTTCAATCTCAGAGCAGAAAGCACAGGAAAAGCGTCAAGAGCAAGAGCTGAGGCGCTCAAGATGAGAGACGAGCGGCTCTCGCTCCGGACCATGGCCATCAGACGTCGGCATCTCACAGAATGTAGCGGCGAACTGATTTGCATCGCCGAACCAACTACGCTGGCTACTATCTCGGTGATGCAGACAACGATCTGCCACTCTCAATACGGAAGTCCCTTCTCTCCAACAGCGAGTTAACACCCAAGGCTTATTTCCAGATACGGTCCACATAATGGGAGATCGACGTGGAAATGCTGTTCCAAATGGGAGGTACATTTCTGCCGGTGACTTGCGCTCATGAAGTGTCTCTCCATGTATTTAGATGGGACATGGTTGAAGGGTGCGCCAGCATAAAAACCAGTTGGACGTCACTTGACGAAGTTCTCAGACTTGTTCCCTACTGTAGATCGTACATACATTCTGTGTCCTGAGAGCAGCGACTCCGGTAGCAGGGACACGATTATTCCTCGTACATACACTATACCTCCTCGGAAGTTTTATGTGGCGTTCAACAGAATAGTGGCATTCACTGGGCGTGCCCATATGGGAATATCATCTATACAAAGCACAGTCACAAAGCCCCTCCAATTCCCTTTCGAGGCCAAGGGAGGACAGTCACAACACAAGCGCACCTGCTCTCCAAGGCCCACGGCATCGCGAGGAATGGTTTGACCCTGTGAAACATGGACTGTCTGATAACATCGTTATGGTTACGAATATCGACGCGAGCTCTTGCTGGCGGATTTCCCAGCGTATCCGATTATTATAAGTTGGTTGGCTGAGGATCTCACGCAGCTAGTTCTTTTCCCAAGCATGGTGGTACGATGAAACCGCCGAGAATGTTTGATGTACTTGAAATGTGGGTTCTGGTGCGTGTGAGAGATATGAAAGGAATGCCCCAACTTTTGCTGTTGAACTCTTCGACACGGACATAAGCCAGATTACATATAGTCCCAGCCACCTGAACTCCAAATAATTACAGTCAAATGGGTTCGTGTAATCATTTCGTAGAGTAAAGAGGAGAGTTGTCGGGAGACATTTGAAACGCAAGGTCCCACAAGTGTAATTATGGGTCTCTAACCACCTGCACTTAGTTAGACCTCGCCCACCGGGCATTTGAGGAACCCTCGATTCTTCTCCATCGTTCCAAATCAACTACACGCCTCGGCACGGTAGATAAGCATCCTGTATTCACCTGTCTCTCTGGAAGTTTGTCTCGAAATGCAGCTTTAGCGTCTGTGCCTTTTGGACAGACTTTCGCAGAGATGGAGGTACGGCTGCTCATGAGGATCCAGTTCATCACTCTGTAAAGGGCTGTTCAAGAAGCTGATGCTAATATTCATTCCCAAGTGGTTGGAGTCTATCCCAAAAAGGGCAGTTGGGATCTGATGTTACAATATTGTATTTTGCAAGTTTTCGTACGGTATGCAATATCGTTCTCCGCGCACGGAACGAAGTACTTACTCCAAGGATACCATGCCTACATCACGAACTACGTGGTAAGCAGGGACCAAATCCTTGCCATCTTGCCTGTAAGGCTGTGTTGATCAAGGCACCTTGTGTGGCGCTTGCGGAGCCGAAGGCACAAAGACAGTCTCGATGGAACGCAAATTTACCTTATGGAGCTCCTAGAGGATGCTTGGGATGGAAGGTTGCACTGCATAAGGCTTAAGCTTGGGGCCAGATGGCTGAGCCGGCAATCCCGAATACGCCGCTCATATCCAGATCATCACGCTAGGTACGCATTTCAAGATATGATCCAGGCGGTAACACAGAGTCCAAAGAGTTTAGGACCTGGAAGTGACGGGGAATGCAGCGGTTTTCTATCCCCAATTCCAGCTTGGAGCGTTAGTCTCGAGATGAACACTTGAGAAGACTGATTTTCCTAGCCACGGCGATCTAGCGCAGGCACAAGATCTTCCTAGCGACAATTCCAAAACCGGGGAAGCCACAGCGAAATTGTTTGTCGGAGGATTCCGATCCTCTTGGATTCGGAAGAGGATGTGTTCCACCCCCGACCGGAAATTTCCAGAATCCCATCATCAATCTCCCTGTCTCGTGTCGTTCACGTGGTAGGAAAGGATCCCTCAAGCCGGTATCTCATGCTGGTGTTACCCTGCTGGGGGCAATGCCGCCTAGTCTTGCTTCATCATCTAGAAGTATTGTCGAACCCTGCGTCATGGCTAGACCTCCCAAAGTGGGCTGACAGAGATGACGAGCCAGATTGAGCGAATAGAGGGGCCATAACCTCCACTGAAACATGCATAGGCCTATCTATAGGCCTATTAGGCGGTTAGATTTTGGTACTTTGCCCTTTTCTACTTTGTACATCTACTAAATTTATATAGCAATGCCAACCAATATATTAGTCGCTCCTTAGAATCCAGGACCAGCTAGAAATGGCAGGAAAGACAGCATTTCTGGCGCTTTTGTTATCTCACATCCTTCTTAGTCCTTGGTTGAACACATAGCTCGGAGCATTTGTGTGACAATCAGTGGACAGAGCCAGCGTTATGGTGCTCATTTAAGACATCTCTTCGTGGGCCCACTTATATGTACATCGCTTATTCTTGTAGTTCCTTCATAGTTTAGTCGCAGGAACAGTCCTCTGGTTCTGCCTGCCTAGGTTTCTTCACTTGAGAATCAGCAGCTGCCGTCATGACGACTTGCTTGACGTAATTGGAGACTTTGCGTGCTACATATAGTTTCGGATAGTGTGGCCGATAAAACATGGGTTCCAAGTCAGGTTCGACTGAATCATCTAAGTCCAAAGTCTAGCCCAACGTCAAGGCTGTTCAAGGCTTACACAGACCTAATCTTACGACGATGTATTGTTAGGCGACATGTGACCGCCACCGGTTCCAGCAAGAATTCGCTCAGAGAAGAATATGGTTGATGCTCCTTCTTTTTCTAAGAGCTGTTTGTTTTGGAGAGCACCTATGCTATGAGACCATACTCGAAAATGAAAGACACTAGCCCAAGCAAACTTATGTCAACCAAGCCTAGTCAAGCTGAGCCGAGGAGATCATGCTTGGAAGACTTGGATTATCTGTTTCATGATGATACGAACAAGCTTTGTACCAACTATTACAATCGGAATACGGCGGGTGAGACCTACTGTAAGTGCTCTTTATTACAGTGAGCATTGTCACTAAACTCCCACTTGGCTCCGGGCCTGACCCTTTCATCTCGGGTGCGGATTCAGCATCAACTGTGATGGCCGCTAAGATTTGGTAGACCTCGCACTCAACTCGGCTAAACTCAGGGTTTTAGGTATCGCACCCACAGGAATCGCGCCGATAGCATCTCACAATTAGGCTAGTTAAGACTTTTTGTTGTGTTTACAAGTCCAATTGACACCCGATCCAAGGATCCCGAACGACCTGGTGAGACAAAGCAAGCTTAGATTGTATAGAAGTGCCTCCTAAGTGAATTCGCACCACGTATCAAATACAGTAGGGACCAAGATGGCAGCGGAATAGAAGTCAACCAGCCAATGTTGGTTTGCTGAGATCGTAATATGGCGATCCGCTTCATTCTTGATGGACATCATTCCGATTGCATACGTATACGAAAATGGTTCCAGTCGGATAATGAGTTGGTTAACAATGATTTGATCTTGAAATCAGGTATTTTGGTGGAAAATAGCCAGGTGCGACTGGATTTTGACCCCCACTGCACTGCACAAGGGAACCACTGTGAAGATCAATAGAGCTAGAGAAAAGGAGGTCGTCAAGTGTGTACCAACCAAATAGTCCCCACCAAGCAGCCTCATACGCTGCACTCCCCCTCCTCGTGACACCCTTCGATCCCAAAGGCCACACAACAAGTCATCGGTCATACCGACCCAAGCGCCTCCGTACCTGCCTCCGTATCATACTTTGTAGCAAACAGTTTGCCCCATGACCCAGTTAGAGTGCTGTCGTCTGACGTGCCTCCGATATCCAGTCTCGCGGTTCCCAAGAGGACGGTGCCTTGCAGGTAGCTTGGGTTAGGCTACTGTACTGTGGTAGACGATGCAGACGTCTCTGGCCTCCAAGCAGCGCGGATTGCGCATGTGTCGGTACAGAACTGTGAGCAAGGGAATAGGTAGGTCGTGCCGTTCCGCACACCGGACGAAAGGATGGTTTCTCACAGCGGCCCCCGTGACGGTGGTGTAAGGTTCCATGGATGGTCGTACTGTCCCGGAGTTTTGGTTGTATTTTGGTGTACTTGAAGCTTATTGATACGACTATCGATAACATGTACTAATGTGGTAGAGTGCGAAATATTTGAAAAGACGCATCCTACGCTACGCACCTGAGCTCAATAATGCTGTAGAATAGCACCAAGCCTCACGAAACCCAGAACCCATCAAGTCATTCAGCCAAGCTAAAATATTTTCATTGCTACTAGTTTCACTCACCAACCTTTTTGTGTCTGTCTCCCCCGCTCCCAAGCCACCAAACCAAGCCCCGGCCCTTGAAACCAAAGCCAGAACCGAAACCAACACCCAAAGGCAAACCCGCTCAAACGCCTCGCCTGCTAAATTCATACCATGCCTCATCGTGCCAAGTCTGTCTGTACTCCATGAAAAAAGACATGCCGTGTGCCAATTCGCCATGGTGGGCTCCATTGCCAACCACCATTTCCGGTTTGCCCCCCTTGTGCCCATGCCGATTGTTACCCGCCTACGCAATGCTGGAGAATATTGACAAAAGGAAGAAAAGAAGCAACTATGTAGGGGGAAGGGAAGAAGTGGAAGTGAAAGCGGGTGAATAAATGCTGTCTTTGCCCCTCCAAAACGCAACCTGAAAAACCAGACGTGACCATTCTGCTGTTGTGATACCACACCCACGGCCACATGCAGAGATAAATTTGAAAGGAAGAACGACCTCTGAGGAAGCGAGTGGCTGGAAAGAATGTTTGTTCATGTGTCCTCTATGGTTCCTTATCAGGTAGTGGCCGAAGCAAAGTGCCGTCGAGGATGCAGTTGCAACAGCAACATCTCAGCGTCGTTCTCCGACCTCACGGCCCGCTGGCCCAAAACCTGCTAAGGCTCCACAGGCTTCGGCAGTTCAGTCGTCGAAATCGATATCCCAGCAGCGGTTTTGGTTGCTGTGGCGGAAGTGTTGGAAATATCTTTCAAAGGAGACAGCGTGGAATTGGGTGGGGAGCTGGATAGGTTACTCGCAGGCAAGCGATTGGAATCGAGGAATAGGTTAGATGTCCTCCGAGACCGTCGCTTAAGTGACCTGGAGCGGGTTCCAGCCTCTCCGGTATCGGCGCTGATGATAGTCTCGAGCTTGGGACGGTGAGCGGCTCTCGTCACGGGGCCTAGGGAATCAAAACTGCGCGCGGGCACGAAGAACTCGTCATCGGAAGAATCGTAATCGGCGGGGGTCTTGGATTTCCTGTTCATTTGTCGGGCTAGCAATTGGGGCCTTAGCTCGTCGGATCCATCTATGGAGTCGATCGAGAGACTTCTGCTCCGTGATTTCGTTTTCGACGCCGCACGAGGGCTCCTACGCCCTCTGCTCGCAGACGTGTTGCGTCGGGTGACAGCGGGACGTTTAGAACCCGACGGGGTATCGTCGTCTTCTGGGAGTTCGCCACGACGTAATTTGGCCTCGACGGTCTTGGAATGTATGAGCTTGCCCAAGGAATGGGTCTCACTGGTCATCGTTCGGCGACTCGCTTGGCTACCAAGACTTGTACTCCTGCTGACAGGAACCTTGCCCTCCATGACTTTGGCTGGCGGTGGAGGTTGCAACATCCATCTGGCAGCGTCTTTATTCTTGGGCCTTTGACTGACGACAGGCGGGTGATAGTCATTGACGGACGGTATTCTAGCTGGAGAGTAGAACTTGGCCCTGTCCTCCTCCGTTATAGGCTTCGGATCCATCCCTAACTTCGCCTCGATAATGCGTCCCGCTGATGACCCGGCTTGCTTAATGGCGTCCATCAGCTTATGGGCCGGTTTCGAGATCTCGCGTCCCCATAATTCCTCATCTTCACGCTGGTATCGCTTCTTATTCCAATCGTCCGAGCAAGAGCCACTGGCCGAGAAATCCAATTCCTCATCCTCCGGTACCACAGTCGGGCTGCTATCGATATGAGAAGAACTAATCGCTATGCTGCTGCCGGCAGTGCTTCTACTATCCCTCCCGGCACTGTTCAGACGCTTCTGGCTAGTATTCTGGCTCGTGGCTTGGCTCCCGACTCTTCGACCCTTCGGTAAACTAGGCCCTGCCTGTATCTCTTCGCTCCAGTAAGGATTTGTGTTGAAAGGGTCGGGGTGTTGGTATTCATCGGGACGTTCCGCGAACCGTCGACTCTTCTCTGCTCGATCTAACTGGGCCTGACGCTTATTCTGGCGGATCTCTCTTGCTTGTAAGCAGGGTGTGCAAGCGACGACATAGAATATGGCCGACTGCAGCGCTATGCAGAAGGACATATTTAAATCTCGTAGTCGCCGAACGGTTCAGCCAGGCCTCGTATTTTGCCAAGGGACAATGGCAATTGCAATGGACGTGAGCCCCAGCGGGCGGGCGCCTAACAAGGAAGTCGACAATGAAGGCGGCATTCAGTGTGGAAATCAAATCGTTGGTTTCGGTTGGTGATGGTGGTGTCGGTGGTGAATTCGTGCCCAACAAGGTGATGCTGTGTGGCAAGTGGGCGGGATGGACGAGTGGTATGTAAATCGTGACCCAAGGAACTACCGAGGTCAAGGTAGAGAGGCCCAAGCACTGGAGGTCGAAAATGCCCGCTTACTGGCTCCGTACCCCAAATTTAGATTGACGTCCTCCCTGCTCCGCGATGCACATAGAGTAAGACGAAGGAATATCCTTATGGTCAATCACTGCCAGGTGACAAAGCCTGAGTGCAGGCGTCTTACGGATCAATTGGCAGCAGGTCGAACCACGTGCACTGCCTGATGAGCAAAGAGTCCAAAGACAGTGTGCAAGACTGACATCTGAAGGATGCGGTAATAGTGTGGCAATAGTTTGATATTTTCAATTTAGCTCGTAGTTAGGTAACGACCTTTGGTCATCGTTCGCCGTGATACCATATGATTTAAAATTCCAAACACAATCTGGCACCACGAATGTAGCAATGAAGGGAAATGGGTTACAACCACAAAACGCAGAAAGGAATCGTGAGGATCATTGGGTGGCTTAGTGCGCAAGGGCGGTGCAGGCCGAAGTCCGCGCAGTGCAGGTCAACTAGGTCCGTGGGTTTCAAACAACAGAATGGGGAATGTACCACTGTAATGATAGGCTAATTTGGTTTCAAATTTGAGCCTGTTTTGAAAGCAGCGTTTGGACGTGGCACCAATTACAACTGAGGCAAAGCTGCCACAGCCTTGCTGTTCACTGTGTGCTCCGCTGAGTTTAGCCTTGGACTTCAAGGCTCGCAAGGCGGCCAGCAGCAGGTGGAAAACGATTACTGTGTACTGTAGGATAGCTTGTTGGAGACTGCGGCATTGCATGCGGTTACGTTACTAGTGCAAACACGTCGGTCACAATACACGGCGCCTGTTACATCGGGGGAAATTTAAGAGCTCTACTACTCGCGGTCTAGCAAGCCACGAACCGGCGCTTCTTGTTTGGAGTGTCACTGGTAATACTGCAGCGGTTGGTATGGAGACAGTCTAAATTGCGGAGGTTTTGCTGTCAGAGATTAGGTACGGTACCAGCATGGTCGACAACGGTTTCTAACGACTTTCGAGTTTCAACTCGGAGCTCGGGAGATCGCCACTCGGGTTCGGTGTATTGCAACCGAAGTCAAGACAATACCGGTATGTATGTGAAGTCGTTCTGCTTTTCCTTTTCCTCCAAGATGTACGTTCAAACGTTTTCTGTCGCTCGCGCGCTGCCGTGCTGATGATGACGACAAACATGAGAGCCCATGAAGCTAAGGCGACAGATGAGAGGATGAGTGGAGTTAATCACCCCACCTGAATAGCGAGGCGAACCCGGCGTGATGAGCAAGGGTGTAATGGGGGAATGGTATCATTGATTTGTCGAAATCAGTGTTCATCAATTGGAATTCACAACAGGATTAATATGAATTGCCTGTCTTGCTTACAACCAAGGGTCAAGCGACGAAGAGACGGACCCCAACACTCCATTCCACGAGGAAAAGGTTGATTGCCAAAACCGAGATATCCCTGTAATTGCCCATAACGTATGGTACACAGGGTGAAAACATGGTCAGAAAAGCGTGAGCAA
Organism: Iodosphaeria phyllophila; assembly: GCA_025802455.2. Lineage (NCBI taxonomy): Eukaryota > Fungi > Ascomycota > Sordariomycetes > Amphisphaeriales > Iodosphaeriaceae > Iodosphaeria > Iodosphaeria phyllophila. The sequence continues at coordinate 12,101 of JAOYMO020420390.1, read as the reverse complement.
CACCATGCCATCTCAGACAGCCTGGATGCATCCCTCACCGTAGAATTTGCGGACAGAGCTCGATCTTGAGAAGGAGCAAAATCGTCTCATCCAGGCAGAGCCCAGCAGACCAGTCTCCAATCAGACAGGCCATGATGGTTAATTCGGTGGAGGTCCCTCGTTGTGCTTTACGAAACATTCACATTTATTTTCCCCAACATTCTCTCAAACTACGGCACAGCGAACCAGGGGCGCGGGGCGCGGTTCTTGGCCCTGGTCCGCGGCCCCGCAACACGGGGAGTGAGAAGCATGAACTCGATTTCTGAGACAAAACAGCCGAGTTCTTACTTGATCGGTATGACACAGAGATCTAATCACGTTCATCGTGCTGCAATCAGGGCTCCATTCTGTCGTGCTCTGTAGCCCTTCCCTTATTGCATGTTTACGCGCCACTGTGGCTTTATACTCAACCGATGCGCAAGCGTCTGGGGCTGGACGTTGGCTACGACTTCAGTTTCCAGTACACAGTACATGAAAGAAAAAGACCTTCCATGTCCGACAGCTCACCGCCGTCAAAGCTCCAAGGCCAGTCGCGACCTGCTGTTGTCAGCCATGATTCCCCGTCGTCCTTGGTGGCAGCGCCCCAAGACTCGTTCACATTACCGGTAGGGCTGTCCTAGCGGGCTTGGGTTTATGGAAAATAAGGACATGTTAGCTCCTCAATATTCAGTTGGATCACGCTTGCAGTTTGTAGACTTTTTTCTAGGGCGAAACTTACAGTATCGTGCGAAAACTTCGAAAAGAATCGTACCGGTACCGGTATCCCTTTAGAGGCCAACTCACAGTGGTCCCCGAAAATCATGCAGTGTTCAGTACTGTACTGTACACGGCAGACCGGACAGAACCCGGAAAATCGGGGCTTACTGTACAGTACAGTAGAGGGTGCTCATGTGGCTTGCGCCCCAATCTACTGTGTATCCAGTACAGTACCACGACCCTAGGATAGTGGGCAGAAAAGATCCAGGCAGGTCACCATCAAAGAACAGCAGTAACCTGCCCCGTGTCTAGATCTTGTCGATCACAGGACCCCTCATTTTGCGGTATCTCTCGCACATGAATATCACCAACGGGAAACGCCAGATGTTTTTCTTTTCTTTGGTTCACATCTCACCTATTCATTTGGACCACACCTGACAGAACAGCGTATTCACGGCAGAACATCTAATGAACCCTTTTTTCCGTGACAAACCAGCCTATCACAGGTCCCGGGTAGAAGAGCGAAAGTCACATTTGAAGAGATCCAGCAGCATCCCTGCAAGATAGTTGGCGGTGTGGGCTGAAAGCTTTTATTTATTTCTCAGATCAAGTTTATGTCTATGCAGCCAGTGCTGTGGTGGGAGGGCAAAATGTTACACCCGCATACAGTACTTCATGCGGGTCCATGCGGGTCCGACAGCCCCGCACTACAAGAAGATATCTTTTTCTTTGAGCCAACGAGCCTACTAGTTTACGAGGCAAGCATCACGGCACCACAGTATTTGAAGGCTTTGGTAATTACTCCATTAATCAGTTAGAAGCTGTTCCTATTCTCTTTCTCTCTCATCGCTTGTGTATGCCGCTTGCCTGCCTTATAGACTTGTACTGTGGTAGGCTCCAAGACTCGTAGGCAAAAAGAAAAAGAATATTTGTTTTTCCCTGCGGGGCTGCTGGACCCCCGCAAGCCCCCACAGAATACCATATGCGGGTGTAATATCTTGCCCTCCCACCAGAGTACACGAACACAGCTGTGGGATTTGAACCCACGACCTTCCGTCTCGGCGTGGGTGGGTGTCCAGGCCACCAGACGCCTTACCACTACTAGACCATCTCGCCCCAAGGCCTTTTAACGTCCTGCCCGGGACGGGAGCAGAAAGTTTTCAAGCGAGAACACGAGTGCTATGGTCAGTGGATCCAAATTACCTACGGGTCATCGTAAGTAACAACCTATCCGCCATAATAGAAGGTATTCCGCATGGGTATTTCCCTACAGCAACCCATACCACAGTACGGGTACAGTAAGTAACGAAAACCCACTTACGTAGGTTCTCGCTTGATAACTTATTTGCCTTCGGTGTTCAATTGCAAGCAGCAGGATCGGGGGTTGAAGGCCAAAACATGCTCACGTGCTTTCAGGATACTGTTCAGACCGTGCCTGGAGGCTCTCACCAATGAGTCTCCAACATACTGTGCCATGTTAAGACCTTGTTACCTGCTGCAAATCTGACTCGGCATCAAATGGGGTGGGTGTGTGCTACGGCCTTCTTTCAAGTATCATGGCTTCCACATCTGCTCCCTGGAGAATACCACCGCGTCAAAACTGACTGCATGAGCCCATCGCCGTTCAGTATCGCCCTCCCCTCGATTACGCACCTTGTCACGCAGTCTTCTTGGGTATGATGAGTGTTGTAGCGTAATTGGCATGAGTGGAAATACTTCCCTCTAAGATAATACATCTAAACCATGGTTTAGCATCTGTGATTGAAATCCATGATGCGCACAGCCTCTTACCGGCTATTCCGCGATACCATCAACAAGGATTGTCAACGTTCAGACTCGAAGTCAAGATGCGCATGCCTGCGATGAGGTATTTGGACAACGCTGTACCGGTAGTACTAGGTACCTCCGTATTGAGGTCAAACAGTTGTATGAAAGTCTTTCCGATATGGTACGAATTATGCATGTTGCCCTTCTGGCCGCCCTGGTGAGCAATGTACTGTCGCGTTGCAACCCTGGATGTTAAGAATGAATCAAGCAGCAAGGAACTTTATATTAATCTGCAATGGAGACGGCAACCGCTACACATCAAATCCAGGTCATGTCAAGCCGCACAACCGCTACCTCCCCAATGAACACCGGTGGAACCAAATCGCGGCAATACACAGTGGAGAGCTGAAAGGTCCTGACTACCTCTTGGGTTTATCGACGAAGATGCAAACCCGCTCTGTGTTTTATGGCGTTGGCGGCGCCAGGATCCGAAGGACGGCAAATTCCCGCAACGCACCAAGATAAATCGACTTTTTCTAGTTCAAAAGTCGGACCACCCCTCGACGGGGTTGAGGCAGTACAATCACGGGTTCGCTCATACTTTCCCTCTCGCTCACAGATATTTGCATCAGGTCGCCAGTTACATCGCACTCCGCTTCCACGTCTACTATATCCAACATCTGAAACAACACATTGATCTGAACCGCCAACTTATTTCCGAGCGTGAAGCCCTGTACTCTGACCGTATCGCGCCTCACGCGTCTCATAACTTCCTGTCCCGCTAAGCTAAACTCTTGTTCGAATGAAGGCTTCCGTTCTTTTTGTACTCTCCGGCTTCGCGGCCTTAGCTGTAGCCCCGGCGCCTCCTGGACCTGCTTCGGGTCTACCGCATGATGTCAAATCTTCGGGAGATCGTGGGAACGCGATCGAAATGGAGAGTTTCTCTTCTAGACCGGGTGCTGAGGAAACATCTACGAATCACCCAGCGCCGCTTTTCAACGATGATCTAGTCGTCAAGACCCTAGATTATCTCAAAGGGAAAGAATATGAAGTTAATCAGATCGGGCTGGAACGCATCGACGCTGACATCACAGATTATGAATCACTCACGAAGGCAGTTGGGAAGAAAATTGAGGACAGTAATAAATTGCGCATGAGGCCTGCTACTTGGCTCGCCGCGATGTATACTTTGGGGGCGGTGCCATCGATTGTGGTTCTTTGAACATGGGGCATACTACCTCGCCCGCCGTCGCGCTTGCAAACTTCCCTATCCTTACAGTCGTTCCAGGGGCTGCTCTCTTCTATCTAGCTAAAACCATGCCGAAAAAAGATAGGCCACTCTTTCAGGTGAAGTTGCCAAATGAGAAGCAGCAGCTGTACTTCATGGGCAAGCCCGATGGTCCGAATGGAAATCGGAATGGTTTCTCCGGGTGTAGCTACGAAAGAGCCTCTTTGGCTGTTGTTTCTTTCGAACCTAACCGTTAGACCGAATAGACGGGAAGGTAGAGCGGCTATCTGGGATAAAGGGAATTTATTCGTATACATGATCTAGTGTCCGCGACTAATTCAAAGACCATGTTGAGCCGGGATATCTAGACACTGGCATATCCACCTTCGAAATAATGAATGGCCACGTTCGGACTGTGTCCACCCCGGATCATGTCCTGAAGCGACGAAATCATGATCGGCTCACCCGCAACTCTAGAACTCAGCGTCCCATAACCAACACGTTGCATATTCTCAGCACATAGAACTGACTGGCCCGCGTATAGAACTCAGGCCGCTGCGGTTCTGTATTGACAGATATGACCATTTTCTCGCCGTCAGTAGCCTCGACCATACCTGCCATCCGCCAAGATAGCATCGCGCCGACAAGAGTCATTGTGTCATCCTCATATACCTTCGTGTCAACTATGGATTTGGACGCCATATACAGCATACCAACCAGCAGCTAGAGGATTTTCGAGACCTACGGACGGCACGGGCACATACGTTTAGCAAACCCACCTATACGCCTACCCATCAGATCCGAGCAGCCGACGACGCTGGTTGTTTAAACACCGAACAGCGCTTTCCGAGTCACGATGACCATGACTTGCTCGCGATAACTCGAAAGCTCGGGTGGGCAATGTGACACTCATCGCAGACCATCCAAGGCGATTCAACATCGCGCTTGCTTTCCTTGACTTTGTTATTGCCTCGACCGTCCTCGTCCACAGTGATGCGCAACCACTAAGTATTTATGCGGGATTGAGCTGTATGCGACAAGTATGAGAGAAGAAACTTCGCAGCGCCCTGCTTTGTACGGTGGTCGATGGAAATTACACTCGCAGAGTGTGCTCCAATGACATACAGCACTACTTCGTCATATTTAGAGAATTGCGTCCGGGATACACCAGTATCACCCATCTCAGCTTTGTTCCTGCCCTGACATGTGTACGCCTGCATGGTCTCGCCGCCTATGTCCTCGTGAATAAGCCAGCACATCGTGCTGCAATACCAATAAGCCATCGTGCCCACTATCCGTTAGTTTGCGAGCAACGTGGGATCTGGTTGGTGGTAGCAACAAACCTCAGTTGCAAGCAAACAGTAGAGAAGGACTCCCCTTCCTGCATGACAAGCTTCATCGTGCTCGTACACAGCCAGACAACGAGGGATCAGGACTCTTCACGCAACCTCCACGTCCTTACGCGTGCTTCGAAGATGCTGCCACGCGAATCTGCGACCAGGTACAGCGAGCTCGGTGTTTCAACGGATACCTCTATTCGAATCTCAGGGATCAATGATGTCAACTACGTCACATACCGGTATCTTCATGGAGACAGCCATGAGAATTGGTTCGCCTACAACGATATCGATCCCAAGAGCATGGCTAGCAGAGGCGTGATTACGTAGTACTGCCTCGCTGGTTTGCTCTTGGATGCCTGGTGTCCACCAAAAAAAAAACCAAAAAAAAAACGAAGTCTTGTTGCACCGCTTTCAAAACGCTCATCGCCTGCTATCGGGGTGCTCGGTACCGCGCCCCTTTTTTGAGTCCAAGGTCCATCACACTAGGTGCATGCCCCTCAAGATCCCGGCCCCTTACCGGCACTTACTGTACTACCTTGTCCGACAACCCAACCAGACATGATTGATCAACTACAAGCAGTCACATGGCAAATGTCTTGAACAGTCAATTCAGAGCACACAATCAGTCGTAATTCAGCATAAAAGCGAAATGGTATTTACATGACTTAAATAATGTAACAAGCTAGAAACTTTTCCCCAAATTCTCCCATCCGTGAAGCCTCATCAGGCTATAATAGCAACCAGACGGCACTGAAGTTTCGCTCGAATGATTCCTACTTGTACTCCCGGCGCCACGCTGAAATTTGTTCCCCAAGCAAACGCTCACAATCTCGAGTTCAGATCCACGGTAGTTCCCGACCGCGCATGGACCCTAAGAAAGCGCAAAGGCCGTCTTAGCCCGATTCCAATACGCCAACCTCCCCTCATCAGTCGGCGAGACGCCCACACAGCCCATATAAGCAGTCCAGAACGCATCCGCGCCCGTCGTGCCACTGGGGGTCTGGAGATCCGGACACTGCGTCTTGAGGAACCACGGCCCGCTGCCGAAGTTGTACTGGTCGGGGGTGACGAGAGCGAGCAGCTGGTTCTTCTGGGCGTCGGACGAGATGGTACCCAGGGCGGAGACTTTATCCTGGAGCGCCGGGATCGACGCCGCGTACTTCTCGTTGTAGGTGATCATCTGCATGTTGGCGGTGCCCTGGCCGGGACGGCCGGGGCTAATGTTGTGCTTGTACTGAAAGTTGTTGGACTCGAAGGCCATGAGCGAGATGCAGGCCGCAATCTCAGTCTCGCACTGAATGTCGTATTTTTTGAAAGCCTTGATCAGGTATGGGGCGATCTGTGTTGCGGTGCGGCACTCTGTGAGGCTAGCACTGCAGGAGGCCGTCTCGGGCGCGATTTGCTCGATCAAGGCCGCGGCGGATTTGGATGCTCCTCGAGTGTCTAGGCTGGGAGCGGCTCCGACTATGCCGGCTAGGAAAAGGATGTTGGTGGTTGTGAATTTCATTATGAAAATTTGGAGCAGTCGGTTTCTGTGATTTGTTGATAATAATTTGGCGACGAGGGAGAACCAGCAGTTGAAGAGTCCGGAGATAAAGATGTATATTCAAGCAGACTCGAGTGAAACCGAGTGTTTATATGGTGAAGGTCAAAGGTTTCGATTTCGTTTTCAAAGTTGCCGTGACACCGAAACAATTCAATATCTAGGGAAGACCCTGAAGCGCGCACTTCACTGTGCCGGAAGCCGTTTGTGGAAGGAGAACGAAAGGTAATTGTCTGCCGGTTCAGTGAAATGTGGAATGCAGTGCGACTCCAAGGTCATGATATACCGGTCAGCCGCAGCTTTGTCAGGCCGCAAGAGATCGTGGCTTTGTTCCAGTCACAGGACGTCAGGTCTTTGAAGGTGCCGCAAATAGAACGAGAGTCCAGAAAAGGGACCGACCTGACAACGCCTCTTTTGTCTAGCGTCGAGGCGAAGTACAGGAACAAAACAAACTTAATAAAAAAGCTTGACCAGCAGAAGCCGCAGGGCACCAGTCCAATTCAGGCTAGAAATGAAGACAAGGGGGAAAGGCAGTGCGTTAGTTATTAAGGGCGGGACACTGGGGAAACTGATCTACGTATCTACATGCGCTAAACGGCTGTTATGTCTTGCGCCTGGCTTCCTGCCACGTCATGTGGTTGGATGGGGAATTGGAGAAAATATCCGGGGGAAAGAAACGCCACCATCTGCGGGCGACGAGGGGTATTTCCCCTGAGAAATAATGAATTGCATTTTATGTGATTCAAGATGTTGCTAAAGCTGCGCGAATGGCCGGCAAGCCCTGACAATTGGAGATGGAATAGACAAAGTAGGCAAAACATGGAGGCCCGATAGTCAAGATCCAATCAGGATCGGGTCCTGGCGAGCAAATGGTTGGATGACAGGGCTGGCTCGATTTCTGCTCGGGCTCGGGAGCAGGGGAATGGGTGGCGCGAGCCCCTTTCAAACTCGAAACGTCCTTGTCCACAGCTGCACTCGAATTGACTGGATGACAGCGACTGGAGCTGGCCGGACTGCAGAAACTGGCCCACCGCATGGTATCCCAAACGACACAGCTGCTCCAGCCAATGCAGGTGATTGAACAACTCTTTCGCACGCGACAAAGAACCTCATATTTCCATATTAGGCTAATTACGTATTGCGATCTTCAAGTGTCCTATTGGCGGGCTTGGGTTTCAAACTGCCGAATTGGGGTAGCATGGCCGCGCGGGTGCATGATGGTAGGGATTTAATCGATAAGATATTGGCATGAAGAACTTCGCATTTCCGAAAGTCTGTGGACAGACACGAAAAGCACCTTTGACCAGGGGAAAAATGAATTGATGGAAAGAAGGGGTCTCAGCATACTCATCATCCGACTGGTTGCTCAGAAGAGGGCAAATTGACGGTGAGAAATAGGGGATGAATCAATGGTTCTTCGAGAGTATTGCCCTCAACCTGAACAACCATTACCGAGCCTCAAGCGAGAGGAAAGTCGACTGCCATCACAACGTCACGGCTTTTGAGGGCTACCGGTATATCAGTGCATTCCGGTTTGCCGTCGTCAGGTTTGCGGCACAGGCAAGATCGTCGACCAGCATTGTTGTTGCAGACGCATGGGGAAGTGAAAGCGGGAGGGGAAGCGAAAAGGGGACTGCGCCAAGATCTTGAAACCAGATTCGGAGAAATGCACGTTATAGTCATTCTATCTGTCCCGCACTGAACTTGGACCTTTATGCTTGCAAGAGGGATCATTTATTCCTTGCTGCCTATAGTCGGACCGAGGAGGATACTACCTATGGGTTCTTCGTGTTGTGGGTGGTTTGCTATATGGCCGCGACTTATTCAGTACGGTCAGACCTACCTTTTCTGCCCGGATGAGACGTTGTCAGAATGAAACTTCGGAGCAAATCCATCCGAACTCCCATTATTATCGGTAGATGTAGGAGGCATCGCTAGCTACACCCAGCGGTTCAGTAGACTGCGAGGTATAGGAAGGAGGCTAGCTTTCCTGAGGTATCCGTCCTAATGCCATGACACGTGCCGGCATCTCGTTTTCTATTGTCCTGTGCGTCGGCATCTATGATAGCGATTGTTACTCCCATGGTATGTATCTACCAACGATCTGTCTCGCCCTGGTGATTATCTGTCATAATGCCTACGATACGATATTCATGCGGTCTATTTGATATATAGATTTTCGATATTTCAACCAATCATCTCCACAGTGTTGAAGATGTCGCATTTCGTGACCAACAGAAGACTGATGCCATACGTGTAAATCGAGCACCTTCGATCCTTACGAGCTTGTGGCTGACTAGCTCACCCCCCATGTTGGATGGACTGTGCCTGCCTAGACATAACGAATCGATCGCAAATGCTTATTGCAGTAGTTAACTCGTTGATGATTGCTCTATCTGTGATCCAGCATGCTTCGGTAGGCACACCAAAGCATACATCTATCTACGGCTATCTTAGTAAGCGACAGGTGCGTTTATTCCCGCAGTTGGATCCAAATCCACACCCCAGGTCTGTTTCCCTTGCCCCCAGAAAGCTCGACAGCACCGCAACTTCGTCTAACCGATACCCATGAGCAAAATTCCCTTTCACGATATATGACAATGTGGTAGTCGCGAGCGCGCGCGCGCGCGCGTCAGATCTTGCATGCAAGTGAGATATTGCTGATGCCATCGTGAAGCCGGTGCTCAGGTTCGGCTGAAAACAAAGGCTTTTTGCAACGCAACTCAAGATCAGCGGCTACGGAGACCGTTCTTACCCGCCCCCTGCACCCGTTGTGAGTTTACCACCAGACGCCGCCGGTCGGTCAAAGTACTCTGTACACGGTACAAGGAGGTGTGGTGCCACCCAAGCGGCTCTGCTGGTGATCCACTATACAGTACAGTACGGAGCTGTACGGGTTCCTGGGCAGAAGAAGCTGCAACCCCCGCGGTGGGGTCTTTTGACAACCTTCATGCTCGCGCGTTGCCGTTGGCGATCCTATCGACCATCAACCCGCATCGCGAACTCATCCAGCTTGGTGTTCCGTAGCGTGGCTCGCGAAAATAAAGCTCACTACGCGACGGAAACGGCTGGGCTTGGAGGATACACTGGCAACGAAGGGCGCCCATCATGTCTAACTTGGCTAGTTATACGAATAGTAAGTCCCATCTAGTCTTCCCGTTAAGCTGGTCTACCTGGGGATCTGTCATGGCTACTTAAAACCGTCCATATCATCATGAAATACCTTTTTTTATTGTTATCTTCCTTCCTCTCTTTTGCGAACATATACGGTCGCTCTCAATGTCGCGAGAACTCACGCAGATAACCACGCAAACTTAAATGATACACAGAACTAACGATCTGGGCAGAAAAGGTGCTGGTCCTCACAGTAGACTCCCGCGTCCTCGTCGGCACGCTGGTAGGATCCGACCAACTTACGAACCTTGTAAGCCCTGCCCCAACTCCACCCTCACTCCATCGAATCGCGTCGGCAAACCCTGCCGATCGCGAGCATTCGCGATTTCCGCGCCATCATGCCAGTGCGATGCGTCAAGACCTACTGTAGGAAGGGAGACGGGGAGGATGCGCTACACAACAGAACACACGAGGAAGAAGAGCACAAGAAAGTACACGAGAATTGGGAAAATCGCAGGGCTGACCTCAAGTGGCTCCCCCATCTAGGTCCTTCAAGGCGCCGTCGAGCGCGTGATACACACACCTGACGACCACGAACCGTCGACTTCGGTGCCTCTGGGCCTCTACATAGTACGGGGAGACAATGTCTGCACGGTCGGGCTCGTGGACGATGAGCTGGACAACAGCATCGACTGGACAAAGGTGAAGGGTAGCGCGATCGGTTCTACAAAATACGCATAGCGCGTGGAGAAGGAGAGGGGCGGAGTGATTAGGAGGGGGGGAGGGGGGAGGGGGAAGGAAAACAAGGATAGCAGCATCGGTGTTTGTTTCTGGGGATTACAGTACAATGGCATTAGGCGGCGCACATTGCATGCGAGAGGCGTTTCCGGAGCAGGCGGATTCAACTTGAATTTTTTTCTTTCCGCTTTCGCTCGCGCTTCTTTGATAAAGACTGGTCGCGATAGATGGGGATCAGAGCATATGGACCAGAACTTACGGACAGGCAGGTATTCCTTGGATTCATCGGCGCTGATGATATATACTTTCCTGACCTTCAACCAACTACCACTATCACAACGGGCACGGGAATCGGTATTGACTAGCTCGCTCCAAACAAGCGCTCCATCAACAAAGGTGCAAAGCTGTCCTCGCCCGGGCTCCTCACACACCTATAAACGCGATTCCCCCTCTTGGCACTCAACCAGCCAAACTCGTCTCCCGGGATCTTCTGCCCCATCGCCGCCCTTTTCCGTCCGCGTCGATCCACAATATGCATCCCATGCGTCCACTGCCCGGACGTTTCGACGCGAATATCCTCCGGCCCGTCCGCTGCCAGCTCCCACTCGGGCGCGTCCCGCGACAGTGCGTACCATATCGTGAGCGGGTCGTGTAGGGATAAACCCTCGTTGGCCTCGGCACCGACCATGCGCTCGATCTGGTCGTAGACGCCCTTCATGATGGTGCCCATCCATTTGGCCAGGGGACTGCCGGCGTCTATGTGCGGTTGAATGGAGGAGGCGAAGAAGCTTCTGCCGAGGAGATGCGGCGTAGTGATGTCCAAAGGGAACAGCACGACGCGTAGCTGTCTGGACAAGTTATCCGGGTAATGAGGCAGGTTGGCCTTATTCTGCGGCACCACCGGCATCGTCGAAGCGGGAACAGCCGAAGTCAAAGCGAGCAGCCGCGCCGTGGCCACGGCATCGGCGTAGGTGTTGAATTCGGCGACAGGGGTGATGTTGCCCGGCACGTTGATGGCGCCCCCCATGACGAGGATCTCCTTTACGCGCAGGAAGGTCTCGGGGTCCTCGGCCGCGGCCATGGCGAGGTTGGTCAGCGGGCCCACGGCGCAGATGGTGATGCTGTCGACGGGCTCTTCGCGGAGCATTCGCAAGATTTCTTTATGCGCGGGGGTTTTCGAGGGCGTGAAGTGGGTGTAGAAGGAGGGCTGGCTACCATTTTCGTTGCTCGTGCTTGATGAAGTCGTGACTTCATCTGTTCCAGGTGCGAAGAGGGATTCCCAGGTATCTTCGGGCGTTAGATGGGGGTGCTACGTAGAAAGGTCAGCTTGCGCGCGTGTGTTTGTGTTGGAGTATTAGAGTGTTGGACTGTTGGAAACCGAGGTAGAAATACGACGCACAGCTGCATGGACGCCGTGTAATCCGTCGGGACCATCTACAACCATATTGCACGAACCCGCCGTCAGCATTCGTGTCTGCCATGTGCGACAACCAAGACAAACGGCGCCCCCAAGAAAAGGAAGGCAAAAATAATAACAATAATAGAAAACCCGCCCAAATTCTCCTATTCTTCAAAACAGCACTACCTGTCCCCACAAGCCCCAAAAGAAATATGACCAAACCTACGAAACGCATCC